>JARBWK010000002.1:85461843-85762463 GCA_030556195.1 Anolis apletophallus | reverse complement strand
GACCGAGTTGAATTTGTTTTTAGTGGCAATTTGGTTTTTATGTATTTTACTTTTTCTGTATTTTAATCTGTGTAGTAAGATGTTTTAATTTGTATGAGCATTGAATCTTGCTGTAAGTTGGTCTGAGTCCCTCTATGGAGGTGAGAAGGTCGGGGTACAAAAGTTTTAAATAAATAAAAATAAGGACTGGAAGCATTGCAAGGCAATGCCCCAAACGTCCCCATACCCATCCATTAAAACACAATAGCACATACTTGATATACCTAGCAAACACGTGTACGCACATCCTTCCCTATTCGTCTTCCTCTAGTCCCACCACTGTTGCCCTTTAACCATCCCATTGGCTCCCTCCTGTTGTCCCCGATACCCATTGTTCCTCACTGCTCTCTGGAAAACATCTTTCGTATATTGTAATGGACAGACTTTGTATTTCTAGTCACAAAGATTACTGCAGGCACAGACTGCAGCCAAGAAATCAGAAGTTTACTTCTTGGGCGGAGAGCAATGACCAATGAGATCAGAGTGAAGAGAGGGGCCAGGAAGGCAGTTCCATCTTGCCTCCTGCACTGTGATTATAATATAATATATTGTATATACATAGAATCTCTCTCTCGGCATTACTTCGCGAACGAAGATTCAGGAAGGACTCATCCCACGCTTTTTACAAGTGCGTTGATGACTAAAAAGGCCAATCTGAGATAGAATACATAGAATATTAATATTATATTGTATATATTAATATTATAATGTAATACAATATAATACTACTAATAATAATATGGTATCATAATTATATATTTTATATTACATGTAATATTCCCCGTAGTAACCTACGGGTGTGAGAGCTGCACCATAAGGAAGGCTGAGCGAAGGAAGATAGGTGCTTTTGAACTGTGGTGTTGGAGGAAAGTTCTGAGAGTGCCTTGGACCGCAAGAAGATCCAACCAGTCCATTCTTCAGGAAATAAATCCCGACTGCTCATTGGAGGGAAGGATAGTGGAGGCAAAGATGAAGTACTTTGGCCACATCATGAGAAGACAGAAAAGCCTAGAGAAGACAGTTATGCTGTGGAAAATGGAAGGAAAAAGTAAGAGGAGCCGACCAAGGGCAAGGTGGATGGATGGTATCCTCAAAGTGACTGGCTTGACGCTGAAGGAGCTGGGGTGGTGACGGACGACAGGGAGCTCTGGCGTGGGCTGGTCCATGTGATCACAAAGAGTCGGAAGCAATTGAACGAATAAACAACAAGCATAATTCCTATAATGCTACTATGAATCCAAAAGCCTAGGCTTCACCAATATTTTATTCTTAGATTCTATAGAATACGTATACTTTTTCCTTTCTCTCCTTTGAACATTTGCTTGTGTGTAGGGAAGCAGACAAGAACAAAAAAAAGGAGGAAATAATTTTCCAATTCTTTGTGCAGCCAAGGCAGACCCCCACTTATCCTTTATTTCAAAGATTATGATTGAACTTATGCGGAAACCTCACTTGATTCATATTTATATTATTTCTTTATTTTATCTCTATGAAATATAATCAGTAGAAGCAGGGCCGTAGCCAGGATTTTGATTCGGGGGCTGAGACTGGGTGGAAGAGGGTCTATCTACCCTAGCAAACCTTTTGTATTGTTATCCCAATAACCCCATTAATGTGGGATATAATGAGCATGGTGATCAGATCATGATATGAATAAACATAACAGTTTAAATAATGTACCAGTAAGGCCTTTTCGCGGATCACCCTGAGAATTTCGGGGGACTGAAGCCCCCTTAGCGCCCCCCCCTGGCTACATGCCTGAGTAGAAGGCAAACTGTAATGAACTGTTTTAACCTCTGCTTGACTCTTGAAAAATATCAAATATTCCAGAAATTCTTCCTCATGCCTTGGTCGGAAGGCACAGCTTTGGACAACCATCCCTGGGACAATGTCCTTCCTGGCACCCAGCAGAGGGACACCCAATTGCCATCCGAAATTTCCCTTCTGGGGAACTCGGGTCGCCAGCTGGACAAAGACCTTGGCGAGGATTATGATAGCTCTAATGGTTCCACTATTTCCAATAGATATTTTCTGAACTTAATCATTGTCTTCCTAGTATGGAAATAAACCTGGGGACTTGTCCAGACCCGGATTAATCTTTAGTGGCGCCCTAGGCCACACTCTTTAAATGCCGCCCCAGGGGGCGGGGCCACTTGCGGGGGGCGGAGCCGGGGTGAGGGAAAAGGAGCCGGGGAAGTCCCGCCCCTAAGGCGTCTGACGTGGCTCCCCCCACCGCCGCCTTGCTCGCATGGGCGCCCCTCCTCCCTTCACTAAAGGAAGGAGCGGTGTCCGCCCGCGCGAGCAAGGAGGTGGCGGGGGAAGCCACGTCAGATGCCCTAGGGGCGGCGGGACTTCACCCGGCTCCTTCTGCCTTGCTCCTCAAGGCACAGAAGCAAGCGCCCGAGAATCGGATGAAAAAAAATATTATTTTTTCAATTTTGGGGGGTCCGGATCTGCTGCCGCCCCAAAGCTGGCGCCCTAGGCCTTGGCCTAGGGTGGCCTTATGGGTAATCCGGGCCTGGACTTGTCACCAACTGCCCCCCACACTCTGGACTTGATATCTGCATAACTCATCATCTACCCATCCAGACACTTATTGTCTCCCACATTCCTTTGACTAATATCCATAGATGGGTGCAACATCCTGGGAACCTCCCCACCCCAGGAAATGCCTCTGTCTGCTGATTGGATGCCCCAGGGCTTCCCCACCCGGAAGGAGGGGGATACCTAGCCCCGAAATCATCGGCTGGGCCAAATAATGCAGGTGCCACCAAAGCCCAACCTCACCCAATCAGGTGCCGGGAAAATACCAGCTGGCTTGTCAGCACCAGCCAATCAGGGAAATGGGAAGGAAATTAAAGCACTAGCAATATTAATGCATGGAATTTCTTCTTATAAAAGTTACTGCATCTCCCATATGCTTTACGCTTGTACATTTTGGTACCTGTTGTGGTACACAGCATCCCTTCTGCAGATTGCGTAAAGCTTCTGAGATTTACCTTCAAACTGGTGAGGTCCTGATTTCTGATCTGGAACATTTGTGGTTAGTGTGCTTGCCAGGCAGTCCTCGGTAACCAGCGATCTTCAATAAATTACATTTTTGGCTTCACAGCCCTATCATGGTTTCTTCTTTACATTTTTTGTTCAAAGTTTGCCTTTGCTTCCCTCTGAAGCTGAGAGAGTCTGACTTGGAGAGTGGATCTCCATAACCAAGTGAGGATTTGAACTCTAGTTCCCAGAGTCCTAGTCCAATGTACAAACCCCTTTGCCATTCTGGCTTCCATGTTCAGTGACAGATTTCCAATAAGATACTAGAAATCATCCATAAGCCACTGAAATACTGTGACAGTCAATTGTGGTCTGATAGTTCTCGCATCATAGAGTGCTCAGGAAGAACTCGGAAACTCCTAATTAAATCTTAATTAACGATTTGTCTTACCCAATTAATTGTTCTCTCCTTGTAATTACATTTCCTTTTGTAATTGTAGTTAAGTTTCCCTTTGTAATGTATTCTCTTTGCAATGATTAATTGTATCCCCTGCTTAAATTTCTGCCACTTTAATGTAAATAAACAAGTAGAACCAACTGTGTTTTTAATTCATTTCATTTTAGCAGTTGGGTACTACCAAGTATCTCTGTCACTAGTAATCTTTCATATTAGTGGGTCTTCCACTGAGTTTGGGGGAAAACCTTTGCTTGTATAGTTTATTATTTATTTATTTATTTATTTATTATTTAGTTACAGCTTTGGAGATTGAACTTAAATCATGTATATTGCTATTATAATGTCAAATTGCTACATTGACTGGCTGCTAAAATACATGGCAAAATGCATAGGGAAGAAATTAGACAATCATTTAAAAAAATTGTAGTGTTTGTCATTTATTGGTGTGATTGTGTTTTAATTTACTTATTTTTAAAACATTGCTTGCCCCATTGAGCATAATTTGTAGCAGAAGGGCACAATGCAACTTCAATAAATAAGGCATTACAATATTGGCAATTTTATTTCAAATTCAGTCATCTTCCTATCTGCTTAAGGCATAACACGTTCTTCCTCATTATAACAGGATGAACTAAATGGTTATCAAGTGCAACTAATTACTGTCCAAAGCTTAATAGAACTTATATGCCCTTTCATAACACTGAGGACAAGCAAAGAGACAGCCTAGTGATAAGGAAACCAGTTTAAAAACTGCCTGGATGGAAATCCTAATTATATATTACCATGACTTTGCCTTCAGATTCAATTTGATATATTGCTCAAGTACATTCCAGATAGCAGTGCACTGAGAAAAAACACATCATCATGTACATGATTTGATTACAGATGCAATATTTGTGGGGATTGTGGAGCACAACACTAAGGACCTCATCAGACGAGCGGGAGAAAAGCGGAGGGAATTGTCTCATTCCATTCCCTACTATATTTCCCCATCTTCAAGGATGGCTAGCTATCCCATATCCTTTCAGCGCCTTTCCTCATTTTCTCACCACTTTCTCCTGCATTCTGCTGCTTGGAGTTTGATAACACCCGACTCCTGAAGACAGACAGTATTCGTGTTCCATTTCTATGCACTTGGGAAATGGAGTGCCACAGTCCCACCGGAAGTGCCCTCACATCATGTGATGGCCTCCATGAGACTGCCACAAGGCTCCGTTTCATAAGTGCATGGAAATGAAACCCAAGGACCATGGGGTTAAATCCTAAGAGGTCAAAGTTTTTCAGGTATAAAAAATGGCAGTTCCTAGACACATTGGAACATTTCAGCTATATTAACTTTCTATAGATAATATCAGGAATTCAGCACTTTGAAAGGGGAAAATCTGCTGAAATGGTGTATTTGTCAGAGGGAAGTAAATTAGAAATTATCGACTTCCGGTCTGGGACAAGATGGAGGTGGTAGCCTAGAAGGTGAGCTCCGACAGAGCTCAAACTCAACTGCGTAAGGCCGGGTTTTAAAATCAAAACCCGACACTCTCCGGAGAAGGGGAGGGTGCCCGAGCCCAGGGTGTGTAATAGAAAGGAGGGGTATACTATTGTCCGGCAATTGGGCAAAGAAAACCCCCCCTCGGACGCCCAGGACCTAGGGCCGGCAGCTGAGAGCGGTCTCCGCATCCGCACAGGAGAGGAGCCACAACACCCCCATCTCCCAGATACGCTAGCAAGATCGAGAGGACATCAAGGAGAGGGGAAGAGTGAAAGGAAGAAAAAGAAACAAGACAGTACCCTCTGGACCACGAGCGACGGACAGGAGACGCCAAGGAGGCGGACACAGAAAAACCGTGAGCCTAATTTAAAAGCCTTGAAGGAGAAAAGCGGAAAGGGGGTAAAGCAAGAACCTGAGAGGGATAAACTAGAGAGAAAGAAGCGACGTGGATACCATACAAGTTAAATTAAATTAATAAAGGGCAACGCGCCAAGAGGGGGAGAAAAGAAAGAATTTAAAGTACTTACTCGTGAGGCGGGAGACCCGGACGGCGTTCTAGGGGACTTCCGGGAGGGCGGAAAGAACGAGTTGGACACTTCCGGGAGAGTTGGGCCATAGAACAACCAAATTCTAGAGAACCCAAACCAGAGGGACATTGGGGGAGCGCGGGCAAAAGCGGAGGTGTAAGAAACTGCTGCGAAGACTGCGGGGCAACGACGGAGGAGACGTAAGCTACGGAAGTTACGCAGGCCCAAAAGAAACCCGCAAACTCCCCTCCCAGCCATATAGAAGCAGTGCAAAGGCGGATAGGAGCAAGGAGACCACCATCCACGGAAGGAAGCGACATAGAACAAGAAACGGAGCCCAGGAGTCCCAGAGTAGCAGCGGAAAGAGGAGAAAAGCCTGAAAAACTAAAGAAGAAACACCTAGTGACCTCATTGGAACCCCTATCGAGGAAGGTGGAGTGTATACACTAAATAAACCAAGGAGCAAATAAAGGAGTAAATAAAGGGACAAAGAAGAATAAACAATATAATATAGTCCACAAAGGGGAAAAAATGGGAACCAGAGGTAAAAATAATAGAGAGCTAAAAAACCTAACAGAAAGAAGAGACTCATATCAAGAAGAACTCAATATGAGAGATCAAGTCAAAGAGATGATATCAGAAATGAAGAGAGAGATGTTATTTGAAATGAAAAAGGTGAGCGAAATGGTCGGAAAAGGTATAGAAGAGAGGAAACAAATCAAAGACGGGATCCAAGAATTAAGGAAGGAAATGAAGAAAGATGTTACAACTATAAGAAGAGAGATGGCTGGCCTTTATGAGAAGGTGGAAACCATACAAAGACAAGAGGAGGAGACGAGAACAAAAATCCAAATGGAACAAAAGAAAACCGATCAGATTTAAATGATCAAACTAGAGCTTGTAAAAAGACCACTCAACTAGAGACTTTTCAGAAAGATTTTGTTTTAAGGGTAAGAGGGATGCCGGAGATGGAGAGGGAAAGCTCGGAAGACACGATGAAAGCAATTGTTAAAATGTCAGCATACCTGGCACAAACGGGAGAAGAGATCGTGGAACAATTAATTGAAAAAGCATATCGGATAAGCACGGCATATTCGAGAAAGAATAAATCTGAGAGGGACATTATCGTACAATATAGCTCGTGCAAGATGAAAGAAAAAATTATAAAAAGTCACTTCACATCTCCTTATATCCATAACGGAAATCAATTAAGATTCTGAGAGAAATTCCGACGCGATATTGGACAACAGGAAAAAGTATTATTTTCTAACGGACATACTAAAAGACAATGACATAAGGTTCAAATGGAACAAATTTGAAGGCCTCAGTTTACGTTCAGAACAGTTAAATATTGGATCGACTCGGAAGAAGCGGCAAAAGAATTTTATAATAAATGGAGTCACATATTGGATGAGACAAATAATTTAGAAAAGAAAGGAAGATATGAAAAAAGTAAGGGGAAACCCAGCCCCAGGCCAAAAGAGCAAAGAGTGAAAACCACAAGAGACTCAAAGGAAAGACAGAGGGACCCAATACTGGACTGTTAAAGGATAAGAGATCCTCAACCAGTGAGCTGGAGGAAGAAGAAAATAACAACTCAGACTCAGATCAAGGCTCAGAATTACAATCGGAAGTAGAGGAAGAAGGACAACTGTCAGAGGAGGGGAGAGGAATTTAGACACAATGGAGGTAACCTGTTTTTCAGTTAATATCAACGGGCTTAACATCCCGGAGAAAAGAAAGCAAGTCTTTTATTATTTACAAAAGCAAAAGGCGCAAGTCTACGCACTGCAAGAAACACATGTGAAGGAGTCAAGGAGAGACCTATTAGAGAGAAAAAGATTGGGCATATTATTTACATCTGCTACGGAGAAAAAACAAAGGGGGGTAGCCCTGTATATAAGTGAAAGTTTAAAACCAGAGTTACAGTTTAAAGATGGGGAGGGTAGAATGATTGCCGCAAAAGGAAATATGAATGGCAAAAAAATATTATTTGTATCCATTTATGCACCCAATAATTCAAAGGTCAATTTTTCAAAAATTGAATGAAAAAATTACCGCAGCAGAGTGGGAAGAATGCGTGATCATGGGAGACTTTAACGGGATTTGCAACCCCAAACTAGACAAGAAGATACAAAATTCAAAAATAAGGAATGGTAAAAACAAGCTCCCAAACTCCTTCTTTAAGCTACTAAGGGAAAACGGGATGAAGGATATATGGAGGGAACACAATGAGCAAGACAGGGACTATACATTTTATTCAGCAAGTAGGAAAAACTGGACACGTATTGACATGATATTAGTGACAAAAAATCTGGTTAATTATACATCCAAAACAAAATTTTTTGATAGAATCTATTCAGACCATGCACCAGTGGGATTAACTCTGAGGGGGGGACTAAGACATTACAAGTGGAGGCTCAATGATTCACTCCTAAGAACAGAACTCGACATACAAAAAAACAAAAGTTTACTGAAGGAGTATTTTTCAATAAATGATCAAGATGAAATAGACATTTCTACTTTATGGGAGGCCAGCAAGGCGGTAATGAGGGGAATTTTATAGAGCAGGCCAGCCGCAAGAAAAACAATGGTCATTGGAAATGGACATTCTACAAAAAAATTAAAGTTAGCTGAAAAAAAAATCTAAAGGATAACCCTAAAGCAAAAGAGATAGAGAGCAAAATAAAATTGATTCAGAATCAGATTAGAATGTTAACAACAAAGGAAATTGAAAAGAAGCTGAAATTTTTGAGACAGAAAAATTTTGAATGCGCAAATAAAGCCGGTAAATGGCTTGCACATCAATGTAAGAAAAAACAACAGAGAAATACGATAATAAAGATTAAAAGGGAGGACAAGATATTTACAAAGGAAGAGGATATAAGAAACGAATTTATGAGATTCTACCAGGGGCTCTATAGTGAAGACAAGATAGATAGAGTAAATATCCAGGAATATATTAATAAGAGAAAACTGCCAAAGATAACCGAGGCCGACAGAGAAAGGTTAAATCAGGAGATTACAGACAAAGAAATTCAGACGGCTATAGATAATTTAAAACCCGGGAAATCCCCAGGTCCGGATGGATTCACGGACTCTTACTATAAAAAGATGAAAGAAGAAATAACACCTTATCTAAAAAGATTAATGAACAACACCATAAAGAAAGGGGAAATCCCGAACAGCTGGAAAGAAGCTGAAATAATAGTAATATATAAGGAAGGGAAAGATCCAAACTTGGTACAGAACTACAGACCAATAGCCCTGTTAAACCTTGACTACAAAATATATGCTAATATTTTAGCAACTAGATTTAAAGGCTTTCTCAGTAACTGGATATCAGAAACCCAAACAGGATTTCTACCCAGGAGATTTATGAAAAAAATATTCGAAACATTATAGATATTATAGAATACCTGGATAAAAATATTAATACAAAGACAGCATTAGCCTTCTTGGGCCTTGAAAAGGCGTTCGACCAGGTTAATTGGAAAATTATTGACTGTCTCCTCTCAGAGATCGACATTGGTTATAGCTTTGCAAGAGCAGTAAATGCAATATACAAAACTCAATATGCCGGGTAGTGGTTAATGGACAGAGGTCGCAAAAATTTCAGATCAAAAGGGGCACCAGGCAAGGTTGTCCTCTTTCCCCCTTATATTTAACCGTATTAGACCTACTACTAAAAGACATAACAGAAGATAAAGACGTGAAAGGGCTGACAATTAAAAAACAGGAATACAAGATATCTGCTTTCGCAGATGATCTGGCATGTGTGATTGTAGATCCCCAACTTAATATGGCAAATTGGCTTAAAAAAATAGAAGAATTTGGAGGAGTAGCCGGCTTCAGAATTAATAAAAAAAAATCGGCGCTATTAGTAAAAAATATGGACAATAAAGAGGCCCAGGACCTAGAAACTAAATATGGAATACCAATTCAAAAGCAAATAAGGTATTTGGGGATCAACATTACAACCAAAAATTGCCAACTAACAAAAAATAACTATGAGAAAGTCTGGAAGGACGTAAAAGAAGATATGAAGAGCTGGCAAAAATTAAACTTGACATTGATGGGCAGAATCTCGGTGGTAAAAATGAAGATCTTCCCCAGAATAAACTTCTTATTCCAGATGCTGCCCATCTTGAAGAATCAGACCTTAATTAAAAGATGGCAGTCAGATTTGGCTAAATTTGTGTGGTGTGGCAAAAAGCCTAGAATTAAGTTAAGATACTTGCAAGAACTGCCAAAACATGGCGGATTCGGATTACCCGATCTGCTATCATACTATGATGCAAATTGTCTAGTGAATCTAAAAGAATGGCTAGAGATAAAAGACGACCAAGTATTAAAAGTGGAAGGATGGGAAAACAAATATGGGTGGCACGCCTATTTGTTCTACAATAAAATTAAACAGGATAAAAATTTTATGAATCACATCATAAAAGCTCCTCTAATGAAAATATGGGAGAAATATAAGTATATGATATGTGGAAAACGACCACTATGGGCCTCTCCGGTGGAAGCCTTTACAATATATAAAACAGACAAGGAGAAATGGCCAACATATAAGGAAATACTTAAAAAGGAAGCCATGATGAATTGAGCAACGAAAAAGTAAACTGGTTCCAATATAATCAACTAAAGGCAAAATATATACAAGACAAAGAGATAGGATGGGAGGATAGATTAACAATTGCCGCAAGAATAATACTTTGCGTGGAAAGAAAAAAGGTCTCTAAATTATATGAATACATATTAACAAACAAGCATGAAAAAAGTCCAGTAAAAGAATTTATGGATAAATGGGAAAAAAATCTGGGACACAAGATAACAAAAGAGAGCTGGGAAAGGACCTGGAGGAACAACCTAACCTTCACCTCCTCATATGCACTGAGGGAAAACTTACTAAAAATCATATACAGGTGGTATTTAACCCCGGCCCAAATTAGCAGAATATATAAAACTGGTAACCCTAAGTGCTGGAAATGTGAAAAAATCAAGGGCACCTTTTTCCACCAGTGGTGGTCTTGTGGCAAAGCCCAGGAGTTTTGGAAAGAGGTTCATGAAATGGTAGAGGAAATTCTACAAATGAAATTTGATTTTAAACCGGAGGTATTTTTATTAAATATCATAGATCAAAATAGAACAACAAGCAAGCGGAAAGACTATTCATTCATATTACAACGGCAGCTAGAATAATCTGGGCAAAGCACTGGAGGGAAAAAGAACGCCCAGACAAGGAGGAAGTCATAGGGAAGCTCCTAGATATAGCTGAAAATGATAAATTGACATATTTAACGAGACAAGGATCCACGGAGAACTTCAAAGGAACATGGACGCCCTTTATCTCCTATATTCAAGAGAAGAGGAAGGAGACTTTGAGAGGATATTGGATTTAAAAGATACAATAGTGAACAAGACTGCCTCTCTCCTTCCTTTACCCTTTATAAAGTGATAAGTGACTAAACTGAGTGAGCTCAAGGAAGCCTAATCCGAAGCCGTGGGTGAAGTCAACCCATGTCTATATGTTTTTGTTAGTTATGTTTGTGACGCATATGTATATGTTGTATCTGTATTGGTAGAGTGGGAATGAGAAGATGTGCAGGTTCTTTCCTGATGTCGCCATACCTACCTACCCACACCCCCACCCTTCCCCTTATTCCTGTTAGAAAGAGTGGAGATGTAAGTACTTTGAATGTATGTATATCTGTTTGTTGTCTATTTTAAACAATAAAAAACCTTTAAAAAAAAGTAAATTAGAAATTATCCTATTTTTCAGTGCAAGACTCTCCAAACAGTCACAAGAAGAGATGATGACGATGATTATGAGGAGGAGGACAACGATGACGATGATCAGAGCAGTTCTCCACTTCTCTTTTATCAGAAGAACACTGCATTGGAATATTATTGCCTCATAAATGCCTCACCACTCAGGGAAGTCTATAACAACAACATTAAAGAAATAATTGGATATGAACTTTGTCTTTATGGTAACCTGTGTGGCATGCAAATGTGTACCATGTGTACAACTTCCCCGAACAATTATTCAAGAGCTGTAATGGTCTTTCCAACTTAATTTCAATAGAAATTAAGTTGGAAAAGGCACTTTTTTGGATCACAATTTCTAGAATTCTGTAGACAACATAACTTGATATAGTAAAAAAAGTAACTTTTCCAAGCTGTGAATAGAACATATCAATTGAAGTGCTGATCAGATCCATACTTGAATAATTTTACCACGAGTTTGCCATTTGTGTCCGCATTATAGCATCATTATAAGATGTGGCTGCCATAGTCTTGTGGCTTGGCATCCCCTTGAACAGGAGATTCAATAAAAAAATCAGGATGTGTAGAATATTTTCTTGTTTACTTCTCAAACGCAACATCCAGCACAGTTATAATAAAAACACATTTTAGGATAGATATGTTTAGCAAATTATATTCAAATTGGAAGGAGTACCGCTACTTTTAAAATATGTACTGAGAAGGTAAAGTGTGTGTATCTTCTAACAAGGGGTCAATGAGCAAAATATTCTGACAATCAAAGCAGGTAATCAAATTATGAGCCATCAAATTGTTTAGCAGGAAGATTTTCTAGAAAAATCTATTTATTAATGACTGATTCTTCTCATGAGTGTCTTAGTCTGGCCAATATTCTTACTTGTTTGATTTCCTAATACAGGCCACAAAACAATATCCTTGGTCAAATCTGTTTGCAGTTAGGGAAAATTATTTGACAACACTCCAGAAAGTATTTGAAAATTTAAAAGTTGCTCTTCATTGTACATTTTTGTATAAATATAACAAGGGAATGCTCAACAATACAGTAATAATAACTATTTTCCAGAACTGTATTCTTTGAAATATTATGTTTTAATAACTCCTTTTGCCATCTATTGTAAAGTCATAAAATTAATTGTTATATTTATTTATTTACTATATTTATATACCGCTTTTCTCAGCCCTCGGGCGACTCAAAGTGGTTTACAGTAGCAAAAATTCAATGCTCAAAACATCACAGAACAGTTAAAAACAATTAAAACAATAGCATAAAAACAATCATTACAAAATAAATAACACATATCTCATTAACATCTCTTAGTTAAAATCAAGATCCAATCTCATCATCCAATTGTTCCATATTCCTATGTTCGTTACACTGCCTTTTCAAATGCCTGCCCTGCTTCATCCCATGTAAAGGATATCTAACCTTGTATACTACGGTAACTATACACAGGGATCTTATGACATTATGAATGAACTGTTTGTTATGTGGAGTGCATCTACACTGATTCCATAGTATTCAGCCATGGCAGTTAAAATTGTGTAAAATTGCATTTATTCTAGAATGCAGACACACCCTAAGAGGGCCCTGCATTTTCCCTCCTTGCTGATCATTTTAGGAAGGCTTGGGAACCATGTGGCCCTGCCTATGTGGTTGGACCACAAGTCTCAACAGCCTCACCCAGAATAATCAGTGATCAGGAATGCTAGGAACTACAGTTCAGCGAGATCTGAAGGCTACCATGGTTCCCAGCCCTGTTTTAAACCATGCTGCAATGCTGCCGTTTTTACTATGTACTATTTTATTGCAGTGTTATATCATTATTACCATCTCAGTTTCACAGTCTACTAGGTGTTACTGGCTGTTATCTTGGGCTGTCAGTGTTTGGATTCCAGCCAAGAGCCTAGCAATCAGTAAAAAAACCTATCTGATAATGGAGCATGTCACTTGTTGGTGTTAACTTTATTTATAGCTCACATTTCCCCTGAGAATGGGACTTAAGGTAGTTTACAGTTTCATACCTGGGGATAGGACAAGATCAGAATTTGAAATAACCTTGGCAGATTGGAAAGCTGAGACAAAACTAACAAAGTTAATTTCAGCAGGGATAAATGTAAGAGACTGTAGTTAGGTAAGAAATATATAATAAGTGAAATTTGTCTTGAAAGCAGTACATACATGGGGAAAAGATTTTAGGGATCTTGGTAGACTTCCAGATATGAGAGATTGGTGTGATGTGACAGCCCAAAAAGCCAATGCAATTCTAGGCTGCATAAGCAGGATTATAGCATCCAGATCATACATACCATATACACTCATGTATAAATCAATGGCAGATTATTGGGGTCAAAATTATGGCTTGTGACCCATGGATAAATTGAGGGTAATTCCATGGAGAGGGGAAAACACCAACGTTACCCCAGGGCAGGGGTGCTCACACTTTTTCAGCATGCGAGCTACTCTTAAAGCAACCAAGTCCAAAAGATCTACCTGCCCTTGCCGCCGTGTGCTCCCGCACGCTCCCGCCGCTGCGCGCTCTTGCCACTGCGCGCGCTCCTGCTGCTGTTTTCCGCCCACGCAGCGCTTCTTCCGCCTGCGGGGCATTGCAGGAAGGAGAAAGCGTGAGGCGGGGCATCCAGAGGGAGCGCTCCGCCCTACCTGTCTCGCCGGCAACAGAGGCTGCACAGCTGCTTCTGGACGAGAGAGAAGCAGGGCGCTCCCTCCAGAGGCCCCGCCTCGTGCTTCCTTCTTCCTGCAATGCCCCGCAGGCGAAAGAAGCACCGCAAGAGCGGAAGCCAGCAGCAGGAGCGCGTGTGTGCACAGGGTGTGCGTGTGCATGGCAGGAGCGTCCCATCCGGCTGGTGAAGCCCAAAGATCACCTGGAAGAGGGCCGAAGATCTACTAGTAGCTCCCGAGCTACCTAATGAGCACCCCTGCCCCAGGGGATCAGACACCTATGCCTGCCCCCCACAACTTCCTCATCCAGGCATTCAAAAGGCCCCAAAACAGTGCCACATCAGATGATAAAAGAAGATAATCCACATAATCTGTTTTGAACTCGACTATGTGAGTCTACACTGTCATATAATCCAGTTCAAAGCAGATTAATCTGGATTTTATATGAAAAGGCCTCAGTCTTTAAAAATATCATAAACAAGAGTGAGCAAAATGTGGCGCCCAAAACTATTTTGTGGCTGCCACACTTCCCTGTTCTCAGAAAGTGTAAACCACTTCTTCCAGAATTGACATTAAAAAGTCAGTATTTAGAACCAGAAGTGAACTTTCAAATGCTATTTGCCATTTTGGACAGTTCGTGCAAGACTCAAAGGGACCGAAGGGCAGGAAACTTAATTGTTGGACCTACTAGAATTGTTAACCCATCATAAACTGATAACTGAAAAACAATAGCTTGACCAATAATTTCTGAAATATTAAGGAGACAATACTCAAAACCATTTACTATTTGCTTTATCGCCATTTACAACAATGTTAAGATCAACTATCAGTTGCCATATCTGAAGATCTATTAGTAAATTGGGGCATTCGAAGAAAGCATAGTATCACTTACAGCACTAACAGAAGTTAATCCGATGAGGATCATGGATTTAGCAACTAAATAAGATTAGTGATTTATTTGGATGGTTAGTGGGGAGATTACAAATAGAGTTGCACTCATTTAACTTCATAACCAATAGTCTGTAAGGGATTGTCACTGATCTTGTACACTAGGATTCCAGATGTTTATTTTTATCTTGAGATTTTAACTTTAGTTCTTTTTCATGCCATCTTACAAAGTTATAAAGACTTCTTGTGGGGGATGCAGGAGGAATACCATTATTAATTGGATTTTTAAGTAGTCTGAGAACTGCATAATGACCTGTGATGGCTGCTTATATTTGTTGGTGTGTGTATATGCACTTTCACATCACCTGCTCACTTATGGTGACCCCAGGAATTTTGCAGGGTTTTCTTAGGCAATTAATATAAGAGGTGGTTTTGCAGATTCCTTTCTCTCAAACACAACCAACAGTACTTGATTTTATTAGAATTCTCCCATCTAAGTACTAACCGGGTCTGACCCTGCTTAGCTTCCAAGATCAGACACAGGATCTGGTGCCTTTGAGCTATTTGGGTCCAACCCCCTACTTTCCCCACGAGAAACAGGGTGATCTAGCACTCATATTCTGTCCTATTTGCAATGAGATGGCTGCTTTGTGAACACAATACTGACCTAGGTAGGCTTTTTCTCTGGTTCTGCAAAGCTCTTCTGATGTTTGTATGAGGGTGACTCGGAAAGATGACAGAAAGAAAAGGTTTTAAGGAAAGTAGATCAAAACATAAATCTCAAAGGCAGGGTTTGGTTTGGAATTGCATCAGTATAAGAGCTTTCTCATTTTGGACTGAACTGAGTAGTTAAGTGAGGAGATTATCATGTACCCAAAGATATCCCATCCCTTCAGTGGTGTTTTATAATCTCCATCAGTCATAGATCAACATCTACTGTATGTATGTATACATCATGACTCCAGCCCATTTTGTTGTGAGGATTGAAACCCAGTGAAATAGCAGCTCATTCTTTTAAAAAGATACATAAAAACTGTCTGTTGTCTCATAGTACCTCACAGAAATGTATCAGGACAAAATAAGCTCTTACTGTTCATCCACATAAACCTTTTGTATATATGAAATATATGTTTGTGTGTTTGCCTGTAGATACACACATAGGGTGTCCCAAAAAGTATACACACCCTTTTGTTGGACCCTATATTTGATTCAATAAACGCCTATTTATTCAGAGACTGTCTGTTGTGTGTGACTAGGTGGGGTGCTCCTTGTCTGAAGTGCAACAAGATCTTCGTTTCCGCAGCGGTTCTAAAGTAGACCTGGGCAATTGCCGGCCATCCAGGGGTTTTGGACTTCAACTCCCAGATATCCCAGCCAGTTTACCAGCTGTTAGGATTTCTGGGATTTGAAGTCCAAAACACCTGGAGGGCCGGCAATTGCCCAGGTGTGTTCTAAAGGGAACCCAGAGGATGGGGGGAACTTTGAAGGCTGGACATAAGGGCCTTGAGGGTTATGTCTGGCCAACGGGCCTTAGTGTGCCCATGCCTGGGACAACCACTTATTTTGCCTCCAGCACCTGGTCCATCTTCTTCCCCTTTATGTTCTGCCTTTGGGCCTTTCCATAGGCGCCTCCCTCCCTCCCCACCTGGGCAGAGGTCTGTGTAAACCAGTGTTTCCCAACCATCATCAGGTGTGCCTTGGGAAATTGCAATCTCCGGGGGGGGGGGGGAGTCTAGTGTGTTGAAGTATAAAAACCCTAAGAAACCTACCTCGATAAAGGTACAAAACTATAAACACCCCCACTCCTTGTCTACTTGGTCTCCCTCTCCATGCATTGGGAAGGCCTGCCTCCCTTTCCCCAAGTAGAGACCTCCTCTTGCCTCCTGGGGGTTCTGTGTGGGAAGTTTGGCCCAGTTCTATCATTGGTGGGGTTCAGAATGCTCCTTGATTGTAGGGGAACTATACATCCCAGCAACTACAACTCCCAAATGTCAAGGTCTATTTCCCCGGAACTCCATCTGCGTTCATATTTGGGCATATTGAGTATTCATGCCAAGTTTGGTCCTGATCCAACATTGTTTGAGTGAGTCCACAGTGCTCTCTGGATATAGGTGAACTACAACTCCAAAACTCTTATAGCATTTTCTCTTGGTTATGGGAGATCTGTGTGGGAAGTTTGTGTCTTTCTGCCATTCCTGCCAGGATATCTATGTTGAGTTCATCGAAACAGGCCCGGGTTTCACACTGAGTGTATAAATACATTTCAAAAACATATTAACTAGATGTATGACTGTGTTAGGGTGCCATTGTGTGTCATTTTGGTTGGCGGTGTGCCCCAGGATTTTGCAAATGTAAAAAGTGTGCCGCGGCTCAGAAAAGGTTGGGAAACACTGGTGTAAACAATCCGATGGTTGCTCTCTCTGTAGGTTTCCTTGCAGGCCTTTTGTCTGCTCTGACTATTGTTTTAGTTTCCCGATCCATCACCCTTTTGGTAGTGATGCCGGAGAGTGCTGCTCCCTGGTCCATCTGGAGGGACGAGGCCTCGGCCCTTCCTCTCCAGGCCTCCTCTTGACACGAAACCCGCGAGAAAGTTACCCAAAGAAAAAAAAGGATGACGGGAAAATGCGTTTGCTGCTTCAGCGCTTAACAAAGTGATAATCATCATCCGCCTTATCGATGGGTTCGTGGCTAAACGTGGCAGCGGGAGGGGGCCCGGGCGGAGGGTGGGCGGCGAGGGGTCCTCTGAGGTGGCAGAGCGGCGGACTACACTTCCCGTGATGCTCTGCTCCTCCTCCAGCGGCAAGCGTGGGGCGGAAGTCGCCTCCGGCGCGCAGGCGAGGCGGGTGATCTGGCGCGCGCGCGCTCTGCCGCCCTGCCTGTATCCGGGGCCTTGGCGCTCTCCTCCTCTTCCCCCCCCCCCTCCTCTTCCTCCTCCTCCTCGCGCTGTGGAGAGAGAGCGGCGGGCTCCATGTGCGCATCGAGTGGCCGGCCCGCCCGCGCTGCCCTCCTCTCCCGCCGCCGCCCGGTCTAAGCCCTTCTTCACCCGCCGCCATGGATCCCAACACCATCATCGAGGCCCTGCGGGGCACCATGGACTCCACGCTGAGGGAGACGGCCGAGAGGCAGCTCAACGAGGTGAGGAGGCCTAGCAGGCCCGGAAAAGAAAGCAGGCAGGGAGGAGGGAGGCAAGGCCTCTCCGCGCCGGCCGGGCCTCCTTCCCGCCTCAGCTGCATTCGCATTGTCCTCCGGGCCCACATGGCGCCTTTCCCGCCCTTCCTCAGGCCTCTCGCGGGCCGGGGGAGGGGGGAGTTTCCAACGGACCTTTCTCCGAACCGAAGCCGCGGCCTTGGGAGGCATCCACCCTTATAAGGGCAACGAGGGCCGTCGGGAGGGGGAGGCTGAGGGGACGCAGACCCGGCGGGCCAGAAAGGGCGGTTTCCAAAGCCCCAGAGGGAGGCCAGGCCGAAGGGGACCCTCCCCGCCCCGGCTAACGAACTTTGGAACCGGAGCCTGGCCCTGGAGCCACGCCGAAGGAGAGGAGAGAGAGCCCCGCTCCACGTTGCCCTTTAAACTGGGAACCCCCCAAGGCCTGATGCCAGTGGAGGTGGTGCCAACCCGGGATTCGCCGTGGCTCCTGCGGGTGGGGGTCCCTTGGTGGACTCGCTTCCTTCTGGGCGCCGCCTTGGTCTTCCTGGCCTTGGGGCTCTTGGCCTCCACACCAACCGTTTCGTGTTGGTGGCACACTTTTTAGACAGGCATCCTTTCACCACACTAGTCCAGGCATGGGCAAACTTGGGCCCTCCAGGGGTTTTGGACTTCAACTCCCACAATTCCTAACAGCCTACCGGCTGTTAGGAATTGTGGGAGTTGAAGTCCGAAACCCCTGGAGGGCCCAAGTTTGCCCATGCCTGGACTAGTCATTCAGTTTTACTTGGGCCCCTCAATGGGTGACTTCGAACAACAACAATACTTTATCTATATTCCACACCATTATTTATTTATTTACCTTTCTCTACCCCACGGGGGACTCACAATCGCACCCCCGTGTTGCCTTAAAATATACAAACAACAGCTCAAAGCATAAGTTAATTAAAAGTAAGCATAAAAGCGTGGTTTGAAATATGTTCAGTAAATCACTGAATTAAAATACATTCAGTAAATCACGCCATCCAGCGTCGAGAGTCTAACACAGGCCTGGGCAAACTCTGGCCCTCCAGGTGTTTTGGACTTCAACTGGGTTGCTGCTTCCTCCACGCCAGAGCTTTCCAACCGTTTCGTGTTGGTGGCACACTTTTTAGACAGGCATCCTTTCACCACACCAGTCATTCAGTTTTACTTGGGTCCTTTGAACAACAACACTTTATGTTATATTCCACGCCATTAGTCCAAAACCTTCTGTGTATACTCAATGGGTGACTTCGAACAACAACAATACTTTATCTATATTCCACACCATTATTTATTTATTTACCTTTCTCTACCCCCGAGAGGGACTCACAATCGCACCCCCGTGTTGCCTTAAAATATACAAACAACAGCTCAAAGCATAAGTTAATTAAAAGTAAGCATACAAGCGTGGTTTGAGATATGTTCAGTAAATCACTGAATTAAAATACATTCAGTAAATCACGCCATCCAGCGTCGAGAGTCTAACACAGGCCTGGGCAAACTCTGGCCCTCCAGGTGTTTTGGACTTCAACTGGGTTGCTGCTTCCTCCACGCCAGAGCTTTCCAACCGTTTCGTGTTGGTGGCACACTTTTTAGACAGGCATCCTTTCACCACACCAGTCATTCAGTTTTACTTGGGTCCCTTTGAACAACAACACTTTATTTATATTCCACGCCATTATTTATTTACCTTATGTGTACCCTGCCTTTCTCTACCCCAAGAGGGACTCACAATTGCGTACCCAAGAGGGACTCACGGCGGCTTACAATCGCACCTCCGTGTTGCTTTGAAATATACAAACAACAGCTAAAAGCATGTTAAAATTAAGCATAAACGCATAGTTTGAAATATATTCAGTAAATCACTGAATTAAAATACATTCAGTAAATCACGTTATCCAGCGTCGAGAGTTTGCCCAGGCCTGGTCTAATACCATTCCGAAGTCAAATACACATTTCCATATTAATAATAATAATAATAAACTTTATTTATACCCCGCCACTATCTCCCCAATGGGGCGGCTAACGTGAGGCCGAGCCCTTCTAAAATGCAATACAACACAGTAAAATACAAAACAAAATACATCAGAAATAGTAATAATTAAAAAAATACAATTACTATTACAATAACAAATGAAAGTATACAGGAAAATTCACACAATTAAAAACCGAATAGGATGGGCAGGCCAAGTGTACAAGATGAATTGATAAAACCCTGGGTGAGATAGAAGTAGTAGGAGATAGCAAATGTGGGGGGCTCAAAAAAATGAAATAGTGGGGACAGGATTTCAGTTTAGAATTAAACATTCCTGCGGTGCTCTGTCTTTCAAATGCCTGCTCCCAGAGCCAGGCTTTGACTTTTTCTAAAGACCGGGAGGGTCTGGGCTGTCCTGATATCATTAGGGAGAGATTGCCACAACCGAGGGGCCACCACTGAGGAGGCCCTGTCTCTTGTCCCCATCAACGCATTTGTGAAGAAGGTGGGCCAGGTGTTTTGGCCTACAACTCCCAAAAATCCCAGCCAGTTAGCAGCTGTTAGGATTTCTGGGAGTTGAAGGCCAAAACATCTGGGGACCCACAGGTTGAGAACCACTGTCCTAGATGGTTCATAGAGGAAGATACTCTGTCTCCCCGGAGGGACTCAGGGCAGATTCCAAACATAAAATGCAAACATTTAATGCCAGAATACAACAATACATGCATACTAACACAATTGAAACAACCCAACATATAAACACGAACAAGTCATTCTCTCGCTCAGCCTCAGAGCAAGGCAATAGCAAAGCCTCACAGAACAAATTTTACCAATAGAGTCAATTTAGTTGTTCCATATAGGAGCCACGGTGGCACAATGGGTTAAACCCTTGTGCCGGCAGGACTGCTGACCAAAAGGTCGGTGGTTCAAATCTAGGGAGCGGGGTGAGCTCCCGTCTGGCAGCTCCAGGTTCTCATGCGGGGACGTGAGAGAAGCCTCCCACAGGATGGTAAAACATCAAAAAACATCTGGATGCCCCCTAGGTAAATGTCCTTGCAGACGGCCAATTCTCTCACACCAGAAGCAACTTGCAATTTCTCAAGTCACTCCTGACATGAAAAGAAACCCAATCCCATAAAACAGATATGGACACATACATAAATTGCAATGATGAAGTGTATGGGGACACAACATGTTTCATGAAAACCTTGTACTTACGTTAAAAAAAATATGGTTTATTGCTTATTTCACATAGTGGTTTCTTGTTCGTGCGGCACACTGGAGCCAACACACTAAGACACACACTTGGAAAAGCTTTGATCTACACCAGTGGTTCTCAACCTGTGGGTCCCCAGATGTTTTGGCCTTCAACTCCCAAAAATCCTAACAGCTGGTAAACTGGCTGGGATTTCTGGGAGCTGTAGGCCAAAACACCTGGGGATTCACAGGTTGAGATCCACTGATCTACATTAGAATGAATGCAGTTCAGTGGCACTTCCCTGCCAGCTCTCAATGCTTTGGAGTAATGGCAGTGGTGGAGCCCCTGGTGGTGCAATAGGTTAAATAGGTTCAAATCCAGGGAGTGGGGGAGGTGAGGTCTTGTCTGTTAGCCCCAGGTTCTTATGGGGGGACATGAAAGAAGCCTCCCACAGGATGGTAAAACATCTGGGTGTCCCCTGGTAACGTCCTTGCAGACGGCCAATTCTCTCACAACAGAAGTGACTTGCAGTTTCTCAAGTTGCTTCTGACACGGAAAAAAAAGGAGTGGTAGTTTGGTGAGCCACCAGCACTCTTCAGAGGAGGATTGTGAAACAACAACTCTCATGTTTTTGTAGTATTGAGTCATAGCAAGTAAAGTAGTGTCAAACTGCATTCTTCTACAGTGTAGACCAGTGGTTCCAAACGTTTGGTCCTTCAGGTGTTTTGGACTTCAACTTCCACAACTGATATAACCTGAATGCTGTGATGTCAAAGAAAGTGGTCTGAGACTGAAGGGGGTGGCTTAATTAAACTGATAGTGTCCACAGCTTTCTTAAAATACTAATTTTCTTGCCATATGTTCTCTTGGCTATTGGTTAAGCCTGTATATTTCTATAGGTTGCTCCAGATGGTTATAAACTGTTTGGGAGAGTTAATTTTTGAAGAGTGGGCCAGATTGTGAGAAAAAAGCTTTGTGGAGTGTTATAGAGACTTGTAAGATCTGAGCTAAATTTGCATAAACCAAGGGTCATATTGGGCTTAGAGTATTCCGTAAATGGGCCATTTCTCCTTATGTCTTTATATGAATAGCTAAATTATGCCTCATCGTAATAAACTTGGACTGCTGTGACACCAGTAGTAATGGACAGATGGAGTTTGCAAACTGTGGGCTGAGGGGTGTCATTACCCTTCTGCTGACAGCTTGCCCTATATAGAGCTTCTATGTTTTTCAGATAATTTGATGTACCATGCTTAATTTGGCCCAGTCTGCACACATGGTTGAGAAGAAATGGTGATGCTTTGTATGTAAAACAAGTTATCTATAGGCTTGCTGCTTCTAGAAATGAAAGATAAAGTGATGACACCAAGTGAGTCAACATGGCTTAGTAAGAACTGGACTAAGTGAAAATGCAACCCAGGAAGTGCGAGAAATGACATCACTGTAGAGATATGAAAGGAACATGCCAATTCGCAAATCTGTGCAGGAGTTTGGATTTACTAACTGCTTTCATGCAGCCTCAGCGTTGAAAAATATAGTAATTGTATTGTGGCTCCCTGAGGAGGTCTATTGGATAAAGCTTTTCTGGTCCTGTTTGTATCTCAAAATGTTTAAAATACTTCCAGTTTGTATGCAGGTTATAAATAGATATACTTTATTGTGAGACAGTATGCTTAATGTTTAAAAGCCCATATCGTAAGTTTAATAATTTTGATTTCTGATTTAATATGACTGTGATGCACAGTACTTTGTGATCTTTTCTTCTGTAATTATTAATTTTAAATAAGGATGCGTGTGTCAGTGTCATTTTGTCATTATCTAAAAAGGAGCTATGTGTGGCTGCCAATACATATAATGGCATAAATTAGATATATGTACATTTAAGGGTAAGGGTATAGCTTGCTTATGCCATATGAAGTAGCCAAGGGCATAGCCTAGTGAAATTGCTACATCAGAAGCAATACTAGTTGAATACAGACATTCATATACATGTCTATTCATAGGTGAGGTCCCACTAAGTTCATTAAATAGGCGGAGGGCTTGCAACTGTAATGTAGCCTGCTTCCTTTTGTGCAATGAAACATGATCTCATGTATACTTATTAGCCTGTATCCTATTCGTTTAGAAAGGCATAGGTCTATACCAGTGTTTTTCAACCTTTTTTGAGCCGCGGCACATTTTTTACATTTACAAAATCCTGGGGCACACCAACCAAAATGACACTTTAACTTACTATATTATACTATACCATTATACTGTAATATTATTAGTACTATTACAAGTAATATAAAATATATAATTTCAATATTGTATCATTTTTAAAAGTGTTATCTTGTATTACATAATAATAATAATAATAAATTTTATAGGTACATACAATATATTATCAGTAAAGCACAGGAGTTAATCCTGACTGTTATCATTACTCTCATAGTCAATAACGATATACACCATGACTATGACAAATACTGATAATATAACAATATAATAGCATATACTAAAGGAAAATAATATGTTACTACATAGTTCATAATAATAATATAATAATATAGCCCATGAGGCTCCTTCCTCGTCATGTCACAGTCTCTGAGGCCCGGTAGGCCGCTCGCGTGCCTGCCCAGAGGCGGGCCCCATTGTTCCCCCAGTCGTGGCAGCAGTGGGCGAAGAGGCAGTAGAGAGGAAGCCTGTGAAGGCGGTGGCGCCGGCCAGGGCTAGGCTCAGGTTCAAGGGCTCCACTGCCCCGGCCGGCCAGACCAGCACCAGGGCCACCGCCAAGCCCAGCACCGTCAGGCACACCTGCCACCGCATCGCCTTAGATGAGGCACTTCCGCTCTTCTGGCATCCCCTCAGGGAAGGCGCTTCCGGTCCCGCTGCCTCTGCCCTCGCCATCTTGGTGCCGGGTGGGAGTTCAAGGCCACCGCGACGGGATTGGCCCGTGCGGAATAAAGGGGCATGGCTTATTCAAAACTGAAGAGGTTCCAATTTCCCACGGCACACCTGATGATCGCTCATGGCACACTAGTGTGCCACGGCACAATGGTTGGGAAACGCTGGTTTATACAATAAAAAAATTATCTCACAAACTAAGCTCTTCAGCAAAATGAAAATATTAGATTTCACAGAACTGTTTGTACACTTTTGCCCTGGTAATTGAAGACTTTTAATAATGATTTTAAAATAAAGATATTAAAATATTGAAAGCTATATTGTAATTTAAAGTGGTATTTTAAAGTTCTTTTATTATTTTGGCATTATTGTTTCCAATCTTTTTGCCATTTTTGTAAATATTTTGTAATCCTGATTGCATAGACTAATAGGTCTGTACGACCTTGGCTGTGTTAAATTTCTTCCCTTTTTTTGGTATAAAGTTATAAGTAAGTTAGTCATAGGTGAAGGGTCTGTGGTGCTTGTCCTTGTCTTTAAAAAAAAAAAGAATATGCAGTTTATCTGCTATGGTAATGTTGTATTATAACACACTAATCTTTGCAGATATTATTGTATACATCCCCCAGTGTTTTATTTGAGTGTTTTCAGGCTATTTATACAAGATACAATATACACTAACTAATGGAACTAGGTAGTGACTGATCTAATTTCAATCAGTAAGGAAAACTATAGATGAGTTGATAATGTTACACAAAGGAATAATATCGACTTGACGTTAACCTCAAATTGGTTTAACAGTTTATGTACTGAATTGGAGGTTGAAGTGAGTGAGATCTGTGAAAAATAAAGACTCTGAACTCACATTTCTTTCAGTCTGTGCTAAATGATTGTATGATCAGAAATGGTTTCCCTTCTGTGCAAATATACTTGGAGTTTACAGGACCTTATAATAGTGTAGGGAGGCAAAAAGTTTTAGAGCCACAGTTGGCAATCCTCAGTAGCCTTAATCACATAAATAAACTATGTTCTGTATGGCATCTTGTTTAAATATCCAGAAGTTACTGTGACCCATAATACAACTTACAAGGTAATTAGGTTTGAAATGTATTACCTTTTTAATGTGCTTTAAAATCCCCCCTCTAATAACACGTGTTTGTAAATGATTAATTATTGGTGTCTGTAAGATCTGGAAAAGACTGTGGCAAGAGAAAGGTAATATATGAAGAGAACCCAGGACTGTAGTGGACTAGGAAGCCAGTAAGGAGGGAGAGACAGATTGGTTAAAGTCAAATAAAATGCCAAGACAGGAATGAGTTTGTGAACTAAAGAATTAGAAGAGTGCAGCACTCAGGATAGAGAATTATTTGTGATAGAGGTGGATGAAGGAAAGAAGCAGAATGAGTGATTGTAAGGTAGAATCTAATTGGACCTGTGCAGGAGCCAGATATAAGGTGGGGCAGAAGATATTTAAGGTAAAGTGTTAGAAAAAGAAAGTCCTATGACACATGAAATGAAATTATCTGAGGTTGAGGAGGGACGGGAGTTCCAGATCTAAAGACAACTGGGTTAATGGGATGAAGTAATCATGTCTGATACTGGAAAGTGGTACAGTAGAGCTGAAACGTTTATTCAGTCCTTTGTTTCCTCAGACATTTCGTGATGAAGTTGTGAAATCCTAATGCTTTGTCTGTCCACGTCCTGTCCCGTCCCCCGAGCTCCACAACAGCACTATCAAACTGAAGCATAGAAACTGTTAGCAGTTTTAACTGATCTTATTTTCAACAGTGAACAATATACTTACATTGGTGGGTGATTCTATTTAAGTTTTGCTGAACCTCAGGGATAGCCTGGACAGTGGCGGGAACAGCTCTTGAGCCTCTCTTTTATGGAGTGGAGTTAAACCAGTGGTTCCTAACCTGTGGTCCCCAAGAACGAAAATATGGTCCATGGCCTCACAATTACTACACCATTGCCTCGAAACCACATAGCAACAAGAGCAACTGGCCTCTCAAAACCATGTTATAGTGCCGAGGCAATGGCGATGTCAGGAGGGGAGAGGCTGACTACCCACATCAGCTCTAGATTATTAGATATGGTTTTCTGTGGGCGAGCAGATGGCGACTACTGAATGGCATATATTCTGTATCAGAAACTAGAGCTGATGTGGTCTTTCCAATGGCATTCTCTAAATCAACACCCCAAAAAAATCAAATCTAAAGTTGACCAAAAACTGATTCGTAACGCTAATGTTGGAGAGTGGTCCTTGGTCAAGTGGTCCCTGGTCAAAAAAGGGTTGGGAACCACTGAGCCAAACCAACCCCTTGTTTTTCCAGGGGACTAATGGCGATGAAATGAGCAAGGCAGAGGCTAGAGCATTATTGGCAGATGTCCTGGAACAAATCTGACTCAAAAGCAACTGCAGCAAGGTGCCAGTGAGGACCTTTTAGGTCTTGTATGGACTATCAAACAATAAAAAACCAAAAGTCCAAAGTGACTGTAATTCCACAACTGGTTCTCAACAATAAATACTGTAAATGGTTTTTATATTGAATATTAAATGGTACTGAGAGATCTAGCAACTTATTTAAAAGGTTAGTTATTATATGTAGCGACTTCCAGAAGTAATTTGCACATTTTGAGCAGAAAAAAGATTGGAGTTCTGAAGATTCCAAGAGCTTTGAGAGGTTGTATGCAGCCCCATGGATACACTTTGCAGATCCTCAGGATAGGGCCTATTTAAATGGCAAATTCCATGGCAGCATGGGCAGCGAATCGTGATATCTATCTGCCACAATTGCATCTGCAGGGAACCATCGAACAACTATTTTGAGTGATTAATTAGTAGATACTATTCACAAGCTCACTGAGAATGATCTCCCCGGAACTGTGCATATTAGATCATTCAGAACTGCTCTAACTTGGATGCTGTAACTGATACCATTCCAATGGATGAAAACTTCTCCCAATGTTGATCAATAATAATGGATATTTTCTATTTGTAGAGAGGTGAACAAGATCCTTGGAGAAGTTAGAACAACCACATGTATACTAGATCCTTTATGTTCTTGACTCATTAAACTGGTGGGGTAGGTACTGGCTGATTGAGTCAAGTTAAAGTGGAGTCAAACTTCATTATTTCTACAGTGTGGATGCACCCCTCCTTTCTTTCCACCACTAGAATCCTACTGATCTGCGCAATTATTTATTTTGTTTACAATATTCTTTCCTGTGTTGATTTTCTTTTTTCTGCTTAACGTTCTGAGTGACCAGCATGCCACATAGTTATTAGCGAAGGAGGGTTGAGGATTGCAGTTGATAGAGATCAGATGGTTCTGATCTCCTTTGGTTATTGAGCATGCTGATGCTTCCATGCTCCTCCAAAATCTCAATGCCTCTAATGCTTTCTGAATAATTATAGAATTACCCAAATATCAACTACTTCCGAAAGGAGGTTAAGAGGTTATAAGGTAGTCACCAGTTATAATGGAGTGCTGTCAAAAAAGCTTGTAGGGTTATGTTGAGAAAGAGCAGAACATCAGGCTTTGTAGGGTGGTTCTGGCCTTTGAACCACTACTTGCCTCTTTGTGTCTTAAGCACATTGATCATAATGTGCAGTTTGAGCCCAGCATAATTACAATCCCATTTAACAAGTGTCCAACTTCTGCTTACAGAAGATGATTGTTGTAATCAGGATTCAGTGCAGTACCAGTCATATTTCAGTTAAGCATATGTTTTTCAGTTGCATACATGTTGAGGGCATTCTTATTAGTACCCAACCTAAAGTCGCCCATCTCTGCTTGACCTCTGTCAAAGTGTTCTGTGAATAAAATAATGTGTGCAGTTTTGTGCTCCTCAGCTGAAGTGTTGCATATCGATGCAGTGGATACATACTTAGATATACAGCTGATAAATCTCAAACCCTAAAATTATTCAGGGAGACCTTGTAATATGAACAGCTGCCTTGTTGCTGGACGGCAACTCTCACTATAATTCACACTTAGCTATGCTTGCTAGGGTTTCTAGGAGTAGCATCGAGATAACATCGGAAGGTCTGTTTGAGTCTCACCTCTGCTAGAAATGGTTATTTGGAGACTGTGTTCTCCATAATTTATAGAGAACCTCCAGATTACACAAAACTTTCACTTTAAAGAAGAGTTGATTAGTGTGAAGTTTTCATATACCTGTACGCCATCCCACTTAAAACATTTAGACATATAACGTTTGTTTTGCTCTACTTTGTCAAAAGTCATACGCTGCATACTGATAATGCTAACAAATGTCTGTTTAAATAGGGAGACTTAGTAAAATTGGAAGCATCTTGGAACCAAGCCCCAGCAGAAAACAAGGACTCACTGTATAGTTGAAATCACTAGAAGATGTTGTCCAGAGCTTTGTGGTCTGGTCCTTTTTGTATGACGATCGCATTCAACTATTATTTCTTTCTGGTTCATTTCAAAGAAGCTGTTTTGGTTCTCAACTAATGTCATTAGTAATGGAGTGGGTGAAGGTAAATTGAAGCGTAATCCATACACCTGGTCAGTCAATTGGGAGATGGGGAATAGAGATTTAGCCTGTGGTGGATGGAGCTACATTCCAAGGTTCCCACACTGTATGGACTCCTTGAACCAGTCTCAAAAATTCAGATTTCTGAAGTATATTTGTATAGTTAAAATTTGTGCATCAGCTGTGCCAGTTTATGGGAGTTTATTTTCTGATCATGATGATACATTTCTTAGTATAACCAGTTTGGACTAGCATAATACATTCAGTGTGGACCTTCCCTTTAAATTATATTATTATTTATTTATTTCACATATTTGTACCCCGTCCTTCTCACCCCTTCCCCCGGGGGGGAGGGCCCTCAGGCCGGCTTCACAACAGGCATCCATTTGCTGCCAACAGACAACTGATAAATAATATTTACAATTAAAATAATTCATTAAAACATCAGTTATTAAAACATTCATTAAAATCACACAGATGATTTACTTTAGAGTGTTTGAAATACCTGCTGTAAGGCTATTGCCCAAGGCTAGTTACAGGATGCACACCACTCAGCTCTGCTGTCTACCAGTTTGTTTCCAGCCACAATTAAAAATGCTGATTATGTCCTATAAAGACATAAAGTTATTTTCCCCCTAAACCTCCCTGGGTTTTTGACACATTCAGGGAAGCCCCTCTTATCATCCCAACAACTTCATAGATACATATGATAGGAAGATAGCAGAGGGCATTCTTGGTGACTGCTTCCATGCTTTGGAATTTTCTCGCTAGTATAGTTAGATTGGCTTTTTCTTGTCCTTCAAGTTGAATTCTAGTTGTTACTTGCAAAGATGTATAAGCATAATACTACAAGGATATCTTTGTTCAGAAGTGTTATTTTGACACATGCTGTGTACCATTGTAGACAATCTGTTTCCTGTTGAGTGTTCCAATTATTAGTAAGTAAAACATTTGGATTTTTGTTTAATATTAAGGCATTGTGTTTGTAATATTATCTGATATTGAAAGAGTTAACTTCATATGCAACTCTTAACCAGAATACGCGTAATTAGCATGGGAATGCATGAGGTCCCTTCTGTTTCCCTTCACTCCCTGTACAAGCAGGGAAACTTAACCAGGAAACATAATTAACTATTCAGACTGGGAACTATGGTTGGTTACTGGGGCTGATTTGAAACAAACTTGCGTATTCTGGTGCGGTTTTTGTTGTTTGGGGGAAACACAATAGAAAAGTGGGACAGAATGATTAGGATTCTTGGCAATACATTGTTGAATGTTTGATGTAGTCAGGAGCACAGATCATATCATAACTTCAAAAGATCTCCAAAGTTTAGATTAAAAAATAATTACTTGGTCATTGCTGCATAGAAAAATGGTAAAATATAATTTTAATATATTTTTCCTACTGTTGTTTATCTAAAGCGGTAGTAAACATACTAGGTAAATAGAACATGATAAAGATTCATAGGTTTAATTTTCCCCCTTTAAGAGTTACAAATGTTGGCTCTAAAATTAAACTCTTGATGACATTTTGTCATGCATTAATGTATTTTATGTTTATGTCTGGCAATAGTTCATCCTGAGATTAGGTACCATAAATAGGTTGCTGTAAAATTCTTTTACTTGGTGACAAAATTATTCAGCTTTTGTGGTATAAAGGAGAAACAACTTTGTTAAATATCTGTTTCCTTTCATTTCTGTACTGCCGATAAGTCCGAAAAAAGGTAGCTGAATAAGAACAACAGTCTCTCTCCTCCCCCCCTCTCTGTATGTATGTATGTATGCACACACACACATACAGGTGCTGTAAAACATTTAGCAACCCCTGCACAACCTGCAGCCATGATATCCTTCTGAGACATTAGGTGTGGGCTGGACTGTTTTGTAGTGTGAGAAGGCTATTTTATTCTGTGGCAGGGTTTAATCTAATCCTCCAGTGCTGTTTACCTGAAAGTGATAAGTGAGGTCACTTGGGGATTTTGAATGCATTGTCATCTATGCAACGGACACACAACTTCTACTTACCTACCCCCCCAAAAGAGAGAAGAATGTCAGGCAGATAAGATAGGAGAAGCTTAACTGAGGAATACAGTGGTGCCCATGTTAAAGGTTGAGTTTAAAGTTGGCCCCCATTATATAAAATAGGAAATTTCCACAGGATACATAGTTATAACAAAATGTGTATGCGCACACGCGCACCTTTAAGTTGCCTGTGGACTTATGGCAACCCCATCAATTTCATAGGATTTTATTAGGAAAGGAATATTCAGGTGGATTTGTCAGTTCCTCCCCTCTCAAATAGAATCTGGTATTTGTTGGCAGTTCTCTATCCAAGTAGTAACCCAGTGCTGACCTGCTTAGCTTTCAAGATCAGATAAAACCTGATGCCTTTAAGGGCAGTCTTTCTCAACCTTCCCAATGCAACCCTTAATGCGACCCCTTAATACAGTTCCTCATGTTGCGGTGACCCCCAACAATAAAATTATTTTCATTGCTACTTCATAACTGTAATTTTGCTACTGTTATGAATTGTAATGTAAATATCTGGTATGCAGGATGTATTTTAATTCACTGGACCAAATTTGGCACAAATACCCAATACACCCAAATTGGAATACTGGTGGGGTTGGGGGTTGATTTTGTCATTTGGGAGTTGTAGTTGCTGGGATTTATAGTTAACCTACAATTAAAGAGCATTCGGAATTCCACCAGTGATGGATATGAACCAAACTTGGCATACAGAACTCCCATGACCAACATAAAATAAAAGGGTTTGGTGGACATTTACCTTGAGTTTTGCAGTTGTAGTTCACCTACATCCAAAGAGTGGACTCAACCAATAATGGATCTCGGCCAAACTTGGCATGAATACTCAATATGCCCAAATGTGAACACTGGTGGAGTTTGGGGAAAACAGACTTTGACATTTGGGAGTTATAGTTGCTGGGATTTAGTTCATCTACAGAGTATTTTGTACCCCACCTACGATACAAGTGGGCCAAACTTCCCACACAGAACCCTCATGACAAACAGAAAATACTACGTTTTCTTATGGTTTTTGGCGACCCTTCTGACACCCCTTTGCGACCCCCTCCCCCGAGGGGTCCCAACCACTAGGTTGAGAAACACTGCTTTAGGGTGTTTAAGTTAATGATAAGAAGAATATATTGAAAATTTATTCAGTTGAATTTTTGAGGGGAGATTAAAAAAGAGTGGGACAACTTTCATTCCTCTCTGTTCCTGATATTTTTCTTTTAGAATGGACCTTCAAGTTTTCACAAGCACAATTATAGCATTGTGTTGTCGAAGGCTTTCATGGCTGGAATCACTGGTTTGCTGTGAATTTTTTGGGCTGTATGGCCATGATTCAGTAGCATTATCTCCTGAGATTTTGCTTGCATCTGTGGCTTGCAACAGGGTCTCTTGGGAATGAAGCAAGTGGAGTGTGTTGTTGTTTATTCGTTCAGTCGCTTCCGACTCTTTGTGACCTCATGGACCAGCCCACACCAGAGCTCCCTATTGGCTGTTGCCACCCCCAGCTCCTTCAAGGTCAAGCCAGTCACTTCAAGGATACCATCCATCAATCTTGCCCTTGGTTGGCCCATCTTCATTTTTCCTTCCTTTTCTCCCAGCATCATAATCTCCAGCCTTTCCTGTCTTCTCATTATGTGACCAAAGTACTTCATCGTTGCCTCTAATATCTTTCCCTCGCTGAGCAGCTGGACATTATTTCCTGGAGTATGGACTGCTTTGATCTTCTTGCGGTCCAAGGCACTCAGAATTTTCGTCCCAACACCACAGTTAAAAGTGTTTATCTTTCTTCACTTAGTCTTCTTTATGGTCCAGCTCTCACCTCTGTAGGTTACTACGGGGAATACCATTGCTTTAACTATACAGATCTTCGATGCCAGTGTGATGTATCTACTCTTCACTATTTTATTGAGATTGGTCATTCCTCTCCTCCCAAGAAGTAAACGTCGTCTTATTTCCTGGCTGCAGTCTGTGTCTGCAGTAATCTTTGTGCGTAGAAATACAAAGTCACTGCCTCCACGTTTTCTCCCTCTATTTGCCAATTATCAAATAGTCGGGTTGCCATAATCTTGGGTTTTTTTTATGTTTAACTGCAACCCGGCTTTTTGCACTTTCTTTTTTCACTTTGGTTATAAAGCTCCTCATCTCCTTGCTTTCAGCCGTCAAAGTAGTATCATCTGCTTCTTCTTCGTGTGGTCTGTGAAATGCACACAAATGGGTTTACTCCCGCGCATGCGCCAGAATCTCGGACATACTAGCTAAAATTAAAGATTTACATAGGCCCCTCCCACTCCCCGCCCCCCCTCATCCCCAGAGTGAGCTACCTCCTTAGTTCCTTTTCCGCCTAGCCAGCGAAAGGATCTCCGACTACTAGCTCCTTGCTAAAAGACCAGGTCTTTTACCACTAGGATTGCCTCAACTATCAGATAAGATGTCTTCCCTTTCTTTTAAAAAGTGCTCAGATTGTGGGACAACTTTGCCCCAAGAGGATAAACATTCAAAATGTCTCATCTGCCTGGGAGAAGCCCATATTCCCCAGACTTGCAAGATCTGCAGGTCTTTTACCACTAGAGCTCTTAAGAGCAGAGACTCCAGGCAAGACACTTAAAGCTGCTCTCTTTTTCCTTCCTTCACACCATAAAGACAAGCAGTCTATAACTGAACCACAAGGACTGGGCTCTCTCACTCCATGAGCCAGCCATCCCTGCCTGCTCATCCCCAAAATCCCACTCCTCTCAGTGCCTTCAACTGATAGTGCCATTCATTTTAAAAAAAAGAGCAGAGACTTGGCCTCTGACTCAGCCATTGAGCCACTGCCTGAAAGAAAAACAAAAGCCTCTAAACCTGCCCTCAGGTCTAAAGACAAATCTAAAGAGGTTGTGGCACAAAAACAACCAAGGCTCCTGGCCGGCCCTGCGCCTCCCAGTCCTTGCATGCCCCTGTTAGCAGCAGAGACGCTGCAACTTCTCGAGGGCAATGATGATTTCTCGGGAGTGGAAGATCCCCCCCAACTCCTTCCAATTCATCTTCTCTCCTCCGTTACCGAGGAGCATCCTCCCTCCACTCCTCCGTCTCCGCCGCTTGCTCAACCTCCCCCCCACCCTCTCCCTCCCCGGAGACCGAGGCACTCGTCCACGAGGAGGCCTGCACCACGCGGCCTTCCTCCCCACCGCGGAGACTGAGCGCGCCGTTTTTCCCGCCGCGTGGCGCGGACGCGCGCTCTTCCCCGCAGCGCCGTGTGAGCGCAGGGCTCTCCCCGCTCCAACTAGCTCGTTCTCGGTCTCGGGGCCCTCTTAAAGAGGCGCCCACCAACAGAGACCACTCTTGGGACTACCCTTATGGATACCCTCATGGCTATCCTCCTCCCTACCCCCCTTTCCCTACTATCACCCTTACTATCCCCCTGAGCCCTTTCACTCTCAGATAGGCCCATATCTGGACCTCCTTCCCACAGCTGATCAACCCATGGCTAAGGCCTTCCACCAAGAAGCCCTCACTCTGGCCACCTTACAAAAAGACTTGGCTAAACATGGTGCTGATACCTCGGGCAAACTGATTGCAGGCTCAGTTGCCCTTAGGAGACATGCTTGGTTGAGATCCGCAGCATTGTCGCCCAATCAACGTTCCCTCATAGAAAATCTACCTATGGATGAGGCTGGCCTGTTCAATCCCGAGACAGACTCTCAATTGGAACACTCTCATAAAATGAAACAGACACTAAGTAAATATGGCCAACAACCCAGTCAACCTTTTAACTCCTACAAGCAACGTTGGTGCCCTTATTATTATCAACAGTCCTTTCGCGGATACTACAACTCCGCTCCGTATAGAGGAGGACAGCGACCGCAGTTCCCCTCACAGGGATACAAGCGTCCAGGTGTTCCATTCAGGGGTCAGTATCGAGGTGGTAGATCCTCAGACACTAGAAGGCGCCGGTTCTAGGTTGTTCCTTTACAGGCTCCAATCCTTTATTTCAATTTGGCAGTCCATCACCACTGACAAGTGGGTACTGGACATTGTCTACCGGGGTTATGCCATAGAATTTGATTCCCTTCCACCCCCAGGGAAACCCCTCTCTACCCAGGCTTCCCCTGCTTTACTACAAGAAATTGACTCTCTCCTTCTTAAGGGAGCCATTTCCCATACCCCTCCCCACCAAATTCAATATTGCTTTTCCCCCAGATATTTCCTTGTGGATAAAAGGGATGGTGGTCTCCGGCCCATTTTGGACCTCCAGGAAATTAACCAATTCATCAAGCCACGTAAATTTAGGATGGTCACTCTCCCCTCCATCCTCCCTTTCATTCCGAAGGGAGCTTGGATGGCTACGGTTGACCTTAAAGACGCCTACTTCCATATTTCTATTCGGCCGTCCCACAGGAAGTACCTCACCTTTATGGTTGATGGTACCCCATATTCCTTTAACGTCCTTCCCTTCGGCCTCTCCACGGCCCCAAGGACGTTCACTAAGTGTATGGCGGTCGTCGCCTCCCACCTTCGCCAGCAGGGCATCACTGTATTCCCTTACCTGGACAACTGGCTTTTCTGCTCTGGGTCATGTGACCAATTGTCATCTGATATCAACTATACTTTATCTCTTTTACAGAGCCTGGGACTTGTTGTCAATCTGGAAAAGTCTCATCTCTCACCTTCCCGGACCGTACAGTTCATAGGTGCAGTCATAGATTCTGTATCCCAGAGGGCTTACCTCCCAGAGGACCGCTTCCTCAGCTTATACCAGTCTATCCAGGCCATCCAAACCCACCACCGTTGCTCTGCCTGGACCGTCCAATCCATTCTTGGCCATATGTCTTCCACCACGAACGTTACCGCGTTCGCCCGCCTCCGCCCCCTCCAAGCCTGGTTCCTCTCTGTGTTCCAGCCGGGGCTGGACAGCCAAAACTTGATTCTCCACCCCCCCAAGTCCTTCAGTCCCTCTCATGGTGGACAAACAGACCCAATGTCTGCTCGGGCCTGCCCTTCTTTCCCCCCCAGCCGTCCCTGTCACTAACGACGGACGCATCATCCATGGGATGGGGTGCTCACCTTCTCGACCTGACCATCAGCGGTCGCTGGTCTCCCTCCGAACGGAAGCTCCACATCAATGCTCTGGAACTTCTAGCAGTAGAGAAGGCCCTCCGGTCATTTGTGACCCTAGTCTCGAACCACACCATCCAAGTCCTCACGGACAACACCTCAGTAAAATATTACATCAACAAACAAGGGGGCACCCGCTCCCCCACCCTCCTCTCCATATCCCTCCGGATATGGGAATGGTGCATCCACCACGACACTTTCCTCCTAGCTGTCCACCTTCCAGGCCTACAGAACACTCTGGCCGACTCGCTGAGCAGGACTCCGTCCACCACTCACGAGTGGCAGCTCAACATCCGCCACTTTCTCTTACTGATCGAAAGCTGGAGCACTCCTCAGATAGATCTCTTTGCCTCACACCTCAACACTCACTGCCTCAAATACTGCGCGAGACTCCACCCTCTCGCATCCCCAGACTGTCTAGGAGACGCATTTCTCTACCAGTGGTCCCCGGGCCTCCTTTATGCCTTCCCTCCCCTTCCACTCCTACCCAGGGTGGTCGTGAAACTCCTTTCCGACAACTCAGATTGCATCCTGATAGCCCCGTGGTGGCCCCATCAGCCATGGTTCACGCCCCTTCTCCAGGCCTCCCAGGGAGACTTCCTCCATCTTCCCCCAGATCCCGACCTTCTCTCCCTTCAACAGGGGCTCGTCCTACACCCGGACCTCCCATCTCTCCACCTTACAGCGTGGAGGATCAGGCCCTCTCCCACCTCTCCGACCCTGTCCGCCTCATAATCCAGGCAGCTCAAAAGGTATCCACCAGGAAGGCATACACCTACAAGTGGGACAAATTCCGTAAATTTGTTCAACCACTTGGTCATTTGCCACAGTCGGCTCCTAGTTCTGTGGTGTTAGATTTCCTTATTGACCTTTCCACTAAAGGGTTCTCCCTTTCGTCCATCAAATGCTACTTAGCATCCCTCTCCTGGTACAGGAAAAAAATTGGCGTTCCGTCCCTTTTTCAAGATCCCCTAGTGGGTATGTTTTTACAGGGATACAAAAAGTTATTTCCCCCCGTTTCTCCTCCTCCTCCATCTTGGAGTTTGGAGCTGGTCCTCTCCCAACTCTCTAAACCCCCATTTGAACCCATGTCAACATGTCATATTTCCCACCTGTCCTGGAAAACGGCCTTTCTCGTGGCCATCACCTCGGCCAGAAGGGCCAGTGAAATCACAGCACTCCGTTCTGATCCCCCGTTCATTCGTTTTCATGAAGACAAAGTGGCCCTCCGGACGGATGTCACTTTTCTTCCTAAAGTCGTTTCTCATTTCCATATGACCCAGGACATTGACCTTCCAGCCTTTTTTCCTAACCCTTCATCTCTCCTGGAGATTGCTCTCCACTCCCTTGATGTTAAAAGGGCCTTGTCCTTCTATTTGCATAGGACAGCCTCCTATAGAAAATCCCCTAAGTTGTTTCTTAAATATAGGGAAGATTCCCTAGGACTTCCCCTTACCTCTCAACGTTTGGCTTCTTTGATAGTCCTGGCAATCCGATTAGCCTACCAATTAGCCCATAAGGAATTACCTGTTGGTATTAAAGCCCATTCCACAAGGGCAGTTTCAACATCCCAAGCGTTTTTGCTGGGTGTTTCTGTTGATCAAATTTGCAAGGCTGCTACCTGGGTGAACCCCTCGACGTTTGCAGCCCATTACAAGCTCAATGTCCTCGCGAAGAAGGATGCATCCTTTGGCAGAGCCGTCCTGTTTTCCTGTGTGGCATGACTCACTTCCAAGGTACATAAGCTTGTTAAGTCACCCATTTGTGTGCATTTCACAGACCACACGAAGAAGGTTAGGTTGCTTACCTGTAACCGTGTTTCTTCGAGTGTAGGTCTGTGAAATTCACAAGGAACCCACCCGTCCTCCCCTCTTGTCATGTCTCGTTCTGCTGCTGTCTGGCGGCAAGGAACTAAGGAGCTAGCTCACTCTGGGGATGGGGGGGGCGGGGAGTGGGAGGGGCCTATGTAAATCTTTAATTTTAGCTAGTATGTCTGAGATTCTGGCGCATGCGCGGGAGTAAACCCATTTGTGTGAATTTCACAGACCTACACTCGAAGAAACACGGTTACAGGTAAGCAACCTAACCATCTCTAAGGTTGTTAATGTTTCTTCCAGCAATTTTAATTCCAGTCTTGGATTCGTCAAGCCCCGCATGTCGCATGATGTGTTCTGAATACATGTTTAATAGGTCGGGTGAGAGTATTCAGCCCTGCCATACTCCTTTCCCAATCTTGAACCAGTCTGTTGTTCCATGGTCAGTTCTTACTGTTGCTACTTGGTCGTTATACAGATTCCACAGGAGACAAACAAGGTGACTTGGTATCCGCATACCACCAAGAACTTGCCACAATTTATTATGATCCACACAGACAATGGTGTTAGAATAGTCAATAAAACAGAAATAGATGTTTTTCTGAAACTCCCTGCCTTTCTCCATTATCCAGCGGATATTGGCAATTTGGTCTCTCAGTACTCTTCCTTTTCTAAATCCAGCTTGTACATCTAGCAACTCCCCCCCCCTCCCATATATTGCTGGAGTCTGCTTTGTAGGATCTTGAACATTACCTTACTGGCATGTGAAATAAGTGCCACTGTGCAAAAGTTTGAGCAATCTTTAGTGTTTCCCTTTTTTGCTATAAAGTGGAGTGTGTATGTGTGTAATGTCCAGGATGGGAGCAAGAACCCTTGTCTATTAAATCAATTAGCAAGCTGGAATAGCGTTGAGTAACCATGAAGCTGCAAAGTCAAATCAGTGAGGGTAGCCTGACCTTTGTTGCCTGGAGGCACCCTCTGTTTGAAGGGGGGTTAACTGGTACTTGATGGTTTACTGTCTGGAGTTCTCCTTTTTCTGAGTGGTATTCTTTATTTATTGTCTTGGTTCTGGTGTTTTTTTAATACTGGTAACCAGATTTTGTTCATTTACATGTTTTCCTTCATTTTGTTGAAATTGTCTACACACACTTGTGGATTTCAATGGTTTCTCTGTGTAGTCTGACACAAAGCTTGTCATGGTGGTCTCAAATTTCTATATTTCTCAAATAATATTGTGTACAGGCTAGTTCATCAAGTGCTCTGCTATAGCTGACTTCTCTCCAAATTGGCCTCAGATGGCAGAGAGAGAGAAGGAGGCAATGCTCCACCATACCTTGGCCTAGAAAGAAAGGAGGGGCCCTTTTCTCAACCTACTGCTCTGGCCTTGAAAGGAGAAGAGAGTGAGGCAATATCTGCAGATGTTAATTTCTTCCCACACTACCATGCCCTTTTCCTTGTGTGTCATGTCTTGATTTGATTGTAAGCCTGAGGGCAGGGAACTGTTTTGTTCTTTTTTTGCTTGTAAAGCAATGGCACTATCTATCTATCTATCCATCTATATATATAGATGATAATATATCCATACTCCTGCCTTTAGTTCAGATCTATGCCTTCTCCACAAATTCTGTTCTTTCACCATCTCTGCATTTGCATATAAGCCACTGCAGACATTCACAGAGTATAAATAGAAGTTGAATACATGCATATTCATGATGACATCTTTGATCTAGGTCCTTTCTTACTAAGAAATTATTGAAATTGATTTAATTTTAAAAATCCAATCTTTTTTATCTCATTTACCTTCATTTTAAGGAAAAAATTAATTTTAAACAGCTCTTGAGTTTAGACAAAAGGTCTTTCTCTGTTGTATGAATGTGTATAGCTTGGCCCTCCACATTTGGCTTTTGCCAATTTGTTCAAAAGGTTATTCTAGAACAGTGCTGTCCAACTTCTGGCGGGTCCAGGGCCGGATAAGAGGTCACTGATGACCTGCCCCCAGGCCCTGCCCCCAGCCCAGGCCCCGCCCCCTCCTAAAGCCGCCGAAAAGGAGGGAGTAGGCGGCGCCAAGAGCAGCGCGTCACAGGCCTGGCGTGACGCGCTGCTCTTGGCACCGCCTACTCCTCTTTTCGGCGCCTCCTAGGCCGGGGCCGCCGAAAAGGGCAGAAGGCGGCGCCAACGGCAGCACGTCACAGGCCTGGCGTGACGCGCTGCCCCTTGGCACCGCCTACTCCTCCTTTTCGGCGCCCCCTCCTTCCTAGGCTGGGGAGCCGCGCGGAAGGAGGAGTAGGCGGTGCCAAGAGCAGCGCGTCACGCCAGGCCTGTGACGCGCTGCTCTTGGCGCCGTCTTCTGCCCTTTTTCGGCGGCTCCCTGCCCTAGGTAGGGGGGGCGCCAAAGGAGGAACTAGCTCTCTTCCTCCTCCCTGCCCCGCCTCCCCCTCCCCCCCGGCCGCCATTTTTTAAAAAAAATTGATTTTTTTTAAATTTAAAAATGGCGGCTGAGGGCATAGGTGGGGCCGTGTCCAACAGGCTACGGGGCCGGATCCGGCCCCGGGGCCGCCAGTTGGACAGCCCTGTTCTAGAACAGACCTGGACAATTGCCGGCCCTCCAGGTGTTTTGGACTTCAACTCCCAGAAATCCTAGCCAGTTTACTAGCTGTTAGGATTTTTGGGATTTGAAGTCCAAAACACCTGGAGGGCCGGCAATTGTCCAGGTCTGCTCTAGAATCTCTTTAAGTTTCTTAGTGCAACTCTATGGTCAACCTCTGCCAGAGGGTCTTGTGCCCCAACTATATTTTATTAAGACTAACCGTCAAATATATCAATGACATCATATATTTTTGGGTAGCATATTTGAACCAAGATTAGATTGTTCTGCTATCATATGGTTCTTTTGAATAGCTTTCCTTTTATGCCATGCTTGCTGCCTCGAGGCCACTTTTACTGGCAGAGAATTAAAAGTGAACTACCATTGAGACACTCTTATTAGATTCTATTATATTCCATTGTGCTGTATCAACTATGTGAATGTTTTATACCTGAGCATTTATTTTCACATTGTACTGCATCTGAAGCAGTGAGTTTATATCCAAAAATCTCTGTGAAAATTAAAGCTTTAAAGGTGTTGCCACAGTTACTTAACTTCTCTCCCCCTTCCTCCTTTTCATCAGCACTGAGTAGTGTGTTATTTGCAAACAACTTGAATGTGTTGTAACCTTCTAAGATAAGAACATAAGAAGAGCCATGCTGAATCGGGCCTCAGCCCATCTAGTCCAGCATTCTGTGTCACACAGTGGCCCACTAGTTGTACACGGGGATCTCTAGCAGAAAGGAGGGCGAAACCCTCACCTGCTCCCGACCCCCCACAACCAGTACCCGGGGAAAATCCTGCCTGACTCAATCAACACAGAGGTGGCACTTGGATGTCCATTTCAGTAACTACTGATTCCCTTGGTATCCATGAATCTGTCTAATCCTGCCTTGAAGCTGTCCAGGCTGACAGCTGTCACAACCTCCTCTGGAAGTGAGTTCCATAACCCAATGACCCTCTGGGTGAAGAAATATTTCCCTTTATTAGTCCTAACTTTCCTACCTTGGAGCTTTAGGGAGTGCCCCCTAGTCCTAGTGTTGTGTGACAGAGAAAATATTTTTTCTTTATTCACCTTTTCTATCCCATGCATGATTTTATACACTTCGATCAAGTCACCTCTTAAACGCCGTCTTTCAAGGCTGAAAAGACCAAGGCGTTGCAACCTGATTTCATAAGGGAGCTGCTCCACCCCTTGGATCATTTTTGTTGCCCTTCTTTGTACCTTTTCCAGTTCCGTTATATCCTTCTTGAGGTGCGGTGACCAGAATTGTACACAGTACTCCAGATGTGGCCTCACCATAGATTTGTAGAGAGGCAATACAACATTTGCCGACCTATTTTCGATTCCCTTCCTGATCATGCCAAGCATAGAATTTGCTTTTGCACTGCAGCAGTGCACTGGGTTGACATCTTCATTGAGCTGTCCACCAAAACCCCAAGATCCCTTTCCTGGTTTGTCTCAGAAAGCTTTGATCCCATCAGTTGATAAGTGTATTTGGGGTTCTTTGCCCCGATGTGCATGACTTTACACTTGTTTAGGTTAAAATGCATTTGCCACTTTGTTGCCCATTCACTCAATTTCGAGAGATCTTTCTGGAGCTCTTTACAGTCAGTTTCATTTTTAACTACCCTGAACAGTTTAGTGTCATCTGCAAACTTTGCTACCTCACAATTTACTTCTACATCCAGATCATTTATGAATAAATTAGATGATTCTGCTTTGTCTTCAGATAAAGGAAAAAATACTTTACTGTGAGTTATGATGGGACAATCATTTCATTTTAGAAAAATGTGTTTGATATCACAGTAGATTATGCAAAGCTGTACATAGCAATGTTCACCTTTTGAACCAAAAAAATTAGAGAGCAGCTTTTAATAATTAAGCTGCTGTCAGTGCTAGAGGGTTGGAGGGTTGCACCTCAGAGTCTTGGAGGGTTGCACCTCAGAGTTGACACCCCCCCCCCCCCGACTGCAATTTTGGCAGGTTTTTTTGCTTGGGCCATAGAGACCGTTTCTCAGCAGGCAGTGGCCCAAAACTCAAAATAAATTCCCATACCTCTAGAAATCACAGCAGACCAATAATTGCTCTCACTTTAAAAAATTAAATAAATTCAACCGTTGGGTTGCTCTGAGTTTTCCGGACTGTATGGCCATGTTCTAGAAGCATTCTCTCCTGATATTTCTGGTTCTCCTGGGGTTTTTTTAGTGTTTCTATTTATTTACTGAATTCCAGACAGGAAACAATCAGGGTTAGCTAACACCTCCCAACGAAGGATTCCCCCAGGCAGGAAGCAGCCAACCTTTGAAGCTGCAAAGGCCATTCAGTGCTAATCAAGGTGCCAAATTGCAACATTCACACTTGACGCAAACAGACAAGAGTTCTTTCTCCCACCCTAAACATTCTACAGATATATAAACCTAACTTCCCTAGTTTCCAACAGACACCCCAACCTCCGAGGATGCCTGCCATAAATGTGGGCGAAACATCAGGAGAGAATGCTTCTGGAACATGGTCATACAGCCCACAAAACTCACAGCAACCCAGTGATTCTGGCCATGAAAGTCTTCGACAAAATTTCAACCATTATTTGTATCTCTTTATAGCACTAATTGAAAGCAATTGCTCCCTCATAAAGTAGGAACACAAGGACAGAGAAATGTTCTTACCTTTGCTTTAGCCAAGAGAGGGTGAATTTTAAGTGATGAACTGAATATGTAAAACATTGTTTCCTCCATAAGCAAACTTCTTTCCACCATTATGTGACAGAAAAGCTGCAGAAGACCACACCTCAAATGTTGCTGACTCCCCCCCCCCCCATCTTTTAAGTCAAAAACCAAAATTGACCACTAACAGTAGAAGGTCTCTCGATGGCACAATTGGCTCAGTTTCATCCCATTTTCAGACTCATTCTCTCTGATTTATGGCCATATAGGACTCAAAAAAAGGGCAGGGGGGGGGGAGAAGAATAAAATGGACAAACATACTTAAACATTTTTTGTAATTAACAATTTGTAATCTGCTCTGGGTGCCTGTAAATAAATAAAAATTTTAACCAGAGGTTTTGTGGGACATAGGAACTCTAGGGTATTGGGGCTATAACACAGTCTAAGAGCTGCCCTTTGGCCATCTCCCCACTAGATTGCCACCTTTACTTCAAGATGCCTAATATATTTTGGGTTACGGTGAAACTATGGACTGATGCTCTGTAACTTAAATTTGATAGTCAGCCCCGATTTCTGAAAATGAATTCCAGAACCCCCTAAAATATGTTTTTCTGAATGAATCATGTTAGTTAAGCTTAAGGCATGCTTATTATAAAGTAGAAATAGTTTTGAGTGCTATGTGGTTTCCAAGCTGTATGGCCTAATTCTAGCAGCATTTTCTCCTGTCATTTCACTTGCATCTGTGGCTGGCATCTTCAGGGAAAATAGTTCCCCCCCCCCCCCTTAGGTGAAAAAAAAAGTGTTTAAAGCATATTTTCTTTTTTACAATGTGCAATTAATTTCATTGGATAAGAATTCTCTTGCATACATCATGGGTAATTATACACAAGTTGGCTTGAATCATGATAAAGCTTTATTATGCTTCACCAGTAAATCAAAATATTGCAGGTTGTTTGTGTTATTGGCAATATTTAATTTGCAGATGGGCATTGTTGATGCCATAATTGGCACTATGTCTGCTTTCTCTTGTTATTTTTTATCTCACCATTTAAAATTCATATCCCTGTATCTGAGGTGGACTGTCATCTGAGAAAGCTTATGCCACTTAGAGATGTTACTCATTAAAGTTGTAGAGGTACTCTCCTCACACATTTGTTTTTAATCAGAGGTAGAAAAGGAGAAATAAAATATCTGTGTTTGTGAAATGGAAAAGGAAAGTGACAGACGACTCATCTGTTCCATCTCCTAACATGCTATAGAGAACAAGACCAATGGTGCCATCTTTCTGAACTATGGGCCCTTCCACACAGCCCTCTATCCCAGAATATCGAGATATAAAATCTCACAACATTACAACTGGGTTATCAGTCCACACTCAGATAATGTGGGGTTTTCTGCTTTGATATTCTGGGATATAGGGCTGTGTGGAAGGGCCTTTGGCAACAGGGTCCAGAGGCTCTCACTTCAGAATTCTCAGTTAAATTGTAGAAATTGCTGCTGTCAATCACCTTCCTAATCAGAGGTGGTGTACCTTTGTTCTTCTGTTGTTGAGGAATGCAAGATGTGTTCTACTGGTTGGCTTACCATGGGCAATTGACTGGTCTTTATGTGACTGGTCTGATCCAGCATAATTCTTATGTTCTTAAGTAATAATAATAATAAGCTTTATTTATACCCCGCCACCATCTCCCCAAAGGGGACTCGGGGTGGCTTACATGAGGCCAAGCCCAGAAGCGTATTTCAATACAGTAACATAAAAACATAAAGCAACATTACAGTAAAAAAAAATCAAGCGTAAAATATAATAAACAGTGCGAAGTAATACAATGCAAAAAAACAAGCAATCACACTGAGCAGGCCACATGTGCAAGATACAATGATAAAAACTAAGGATGAGATAAAATTAAAAACCTATATATTTGTAGGGAGACTCATGAACAGTGTAGTAGAGACAGTCCGTCATGTGGGCAAGAGATAGTGCAATATGAGGACACCCATTATAGGGGAGTATGACAAGGGAGATGTAAGATCATTCTCCAAAAGCGCAATGGAAAAGCCACGTTTTGAGGTTCTTCTTGAAAGTTTCCAGAGTGGGGGCTAGCCTAATCTCGCTGGGCAATGCGTTTGAAAGTCGGGGGCCACAGAGGGAAAAGCTCTCTCCCTTGTTCCCGCAAGTCGGGTCTATGATAATGGAGGGGGTGAAAGGAGAGCCTCCCCCGAAGAACGAAGGGACCGGACAGGTTTGTGGAAGGAGATGTGGTCACGAAGTTAGGTGGGTCCCAAACCGTTTAGGGCTTTATAGTTGATGATCTGCAATTTGAATTGGGACCGGAAAATAAACTGCAGCCAATGGAGCTCCTTAAACAGGGGGGTTGACCACTCCCTGTAATTCGCCCCAGTTGTTAATCTGGCTGCCGCACGTTGGACCAATTGAAGTTTCCGGGCCGTTTTCAAGGGTAACCCCACATAGAGTGCATTATAATAGTCCAGTCCAGATGTAACTAAGATGTGGACCACTGTGGTCAAGTCAGACTTTACGAGGTATGGTCGCAGCTGGCGCACGAGTTTTAATTGTGCGAAGGCCCTCCCAGCCACCACCGACACCTGTGCATCGAGCGTCAGCGCTGAATCCAGGAGGACCCCCAAGCTGTGGACCTGTGACTTCAGGGGGAGTGCAACCCCATCTTGAAAAGCAGTGTGAGTTCAGGTAGAAGGGCTCATGGAGGCAGACCATGTGGCTATTTAATTTGAACAACACACGTCTTGCAGTGTGATGATATTTTGGACTCACCTCCTATACATATTTTATAATGTGTCTTAAGTGCTCTACCAGCATTACTACTTCTTCTCAGAGTGAATAATGTTGATAAAGATTTTTCAGAAGCTTACATTGAAAATTTGGGGGAAACTGTTCTTGTATCTTACTATCCACCCTGATGATTACAGGGAAATGGTGAAGGGGTAACTTATTCTGGGTTTGAGCAGGCATCTTTGGAGAGACATCAGTTTTAGACACACACACCCAAAAATGATCAGTTTCTAGGAACAACCAGATGCATGGGGTCTGCAAGCTCTTAGATCAGGCCTTCCAACCTTTCAAGTATGGTTTTAGCTGAAAAACATAGACCACTTAAAATTTTTACAAGGCTGTATCTACAGTGGTTTCTAAGTATTTTTCTATCTGACTGTTTTGTTTACTTTGTTTTACAGGCTCACAAGTCAGTGAACTTTGTTTCAACTCTTCTTCAAATCACTATGTCAGAGCAACTGGATTTACCAGTGAGGCAAGCAGGCAAGTGTTCTTATATATTATATGTAATTATAGCTTATAACAGCACTGTATTAAATATGCGTAAATAGACAATCAGGAGTGAAACCTAAATGATCAACTTTTGAAGAGCATGCTTTTCAATACAAAGTGTAGCCTCAGAATTTTGGGGTGATAGAAAAAGAAAATTTCAAGCCTAAAAGGCAGTGTTTCTCAACCTGGGGGTTGGGACCACTGGGAGGGGGTCACGAAGCGGGTGTCAGAGGAGTCACCAAAGACCACAAAAAACACAGTATTTTCTGTTGGTCATGGGAGTTCTGTGTGCCAAGTTTGGCCCAATTCCATTGTTGGTGGAGTTCAGAATGCCCTTTGATTGTAGGTGAACTATAAATCCCAGCAAATACAACTCCCAAATGACAAAATCAATCCCCCCACCAGTATTCAAATTTGGGTGTATCAAGTGTTTGTGCCAAATTTGGTCCAGTGAATGAAAATACATCCTGCATTACACTATGATTCATAACAGTAGCAAAATCAGAGTTATGAAGTAGCAACAAAAATAATTTTATGGTTGGGGGGTCACCACAACATGAGGAACTGTATTAAGATGTCTCAGCATTAGGAAGATTGAGAAACACTGGAGTAGTCCCTTCATAAGGGATACTCTATGTGTCCAATTATAACACAGTGACAGCCATAAAATAAAGCTCTGTGTTTGAATCTTGAGGGGGAATTAAAACATGTTGCCCTTCCCAGAAGCTCATGTGTGCATAGTACCTTTCCTGTTTTTGCCTTGAAACAATTCTGTGGGTTGGGATGTGTTTAAAAATGAGAAACGCCCAGTTAGCTTCATATGTGAATTGATACTTCAACCTACGATATAACATGGACTCTGTTATAGTGTAAATAATTATGATTTCTGAGGTCTATTAATACTTCAAGCTAGTCTTCAATTGTTTGATGTCTCGTTTTGTTTCTTGATGCAGTATTTTTGTGTTGTAAAGTCTTTAAAGCATAGTTAATGAAAACTTTATAAAAAGAAAATGCAGAAAAACAGGATTTTTTATTGGATATTGTTCTTGCTGTATAAATTTGGAAGAACTATCATAGAAAAAGTTTGTAGATGTGCCTGTATCACTGAGTTGCATGTCGGCATGATCATTATTATGGTAATGATGTTAATATAATGGTTTGAGCTAAATTAATATTGAGTTCTTCCTTGACAGGTGTTATCTACTTGAAGAATATGATAACCCAATATTGGCCAGACCGGGAAACTACTCCAGGGGACATCCCACCTTACTCAATACCTGAAGAAGATAGACACTGTATTCGTGAAAATATTGTAGAAGCCATTATTCATTCTCCTGAGTTGATTAGGTACAATCCAAGTCCAAGGTCATTTGTTCTAAGCCCATTCCTTTTTACACTAAGCTGAGAAATGGTAGCACTGATTCCTTTAGGGTGTTTTAAACATTTACTATATATAAGTAAGGGTAAATGTATGGCCATTACATATTTATAATGTCTTAGTAGGTAAAATTAAAGAGGGTTTGAACCAACTGCTTTGTATTTGCAAAATTTCTCACTGTATTTAGTTCTACATCACTAGCCCATTTTAATGAATCTTAGCCATTCAGGAGAAGACTTGCCAAAACTCTTCAAATAGTGCAACAATTTTGGTGTATCTGTATCTTGTGTTTCAGAGTACAGCTTACTACTTGTATCCATCACATTATCAAGCATGATTATCCCAATCGTTGGACTGCAGTTGTAGAGAAAATTGGATTTTATCTTCAATCTGATAATAGTGCGTGTTGGCTTGGAATCCTTCTCTGTCTTTATCAACTTGTGAAGAACTATGAGTAAGTTCCTGTATATCTTTTACTAATTTTCTTGAAGAGAGACAGCAGGAAGATATGACAGTCGATTTACTTGGAGATTACACAACTATAGTTTGAAAAGTGTTTATGTAGTAGACCCTAAGACCAGACACAGACGGCTTATGTGTCCCCAGATAAAATAAATCAAATTGGAAAACAAGAAATGCTTCTTTTCATGAACTTTATGCAATTCAGATCCTCAAAATATATTCCAGATTCTTTCCCTTTCTACTGTGAAAGATGTTGATGCTCCGGATCACTTTTAATCAATGTGGACCAATAATTTATGTTTTTAACCTATTGCTGTATTTTGATATTTATTCAATTTGTATTTTATTGATGCTAATTGTTTTTATTTATACTTTCTGCTTTTAAAATTATCTTTTTCTCTCTTTAAAAATAGTTTCAGTGAAAAGAATATTCCTATCAAGATCCTTTTTATCATCCTAGCATCCTTTCATACAGTGCCTTGAAATTAAGACTATACTAGTTCCTAGATCTAAGACCACTCTCATCAGTGCGGTCTTTTACATTTTCCTTAAAAGTTTTGTTGGGTGCTGTGTAAGGGTAACTTAATAATTTCGTTTGCCGGAGGCACAGAAAGTGGCCTGTAATATGTGACACTGGATTCAATGAGCTCCTTGATGGAAGGATTAGATGTAAATTAATTTTTTAAAGGTTACATGACTGATAAGTTGCTTACTCTTTTTAAATTATGCTTAGTCTGTTCTGAAAGGGGCTTTCTGAACATTTTAGGATCTTGCTTGCCTTCCACGTGTACTCCTCCAGTTACCTTTTCCCCTGGATTTCTTGGTTATCATATTAAATTATCATTGTAGAAACCAATAGGATATCCTCCCATTTTCCCCTTGAATCCTAGTGCTCTGACACCAGAAGTGGTCTGACACTACCGGCTTATGTTTCATGTGTGACCTCTGAACCTCACTTTTTGCGGGTTCTGAAACCACTATGATTCCTGGGTTCCTTGAAAATTACGTGGAAAGCCTTCAAAGTACACAGAAATCTACTAGAATGCCATAACATTTCTCATTACCTCTTTTCATCTAAGTCCCTCAAAATGGCAACAGGAAGTGATGCAATATCACTTTTAGTTGAAGTTTCAGGAAGAATTGAGATGAAGACAGAGGCACAGATAGGATTGGAGGGGTAGGCAGTTGCCCACCCCAGTCTATCCTGTCCATAGCCTAAGTGATTTTCTCTTCCCTTGTCTCTATTCTTCTGGTAACGAGGGTTGCTTGTATCATGGCTTCATCTACATTGTGATCAGTAGAGCTCTTTTTAAGATACAAATCTATATAAACAAAAATGTAATGTTAGTTTGTGAGATTAACACAATTCAAAAACCACTGGACGAATTTACACCAAACTTGGACACAATACACCTATCATGTCAACTCATAAAAACACTGAAAAACAGAGCGGAAAGGACTTTAAAAGTCAAAAAAGCAAAAAGACGCTACAGCACATATGTAAAAATAACTCCCCAGCAAACAAAACACACAATAGCATATCCACACTCTCTTCCGGACTACAGCTCCCAGCATCCCCTAGACCAGGCCTTTAGGAGAGGAGGATGATCCAAATGCACTGCTTCCAAGATGCAAGCTTTCTTCTCCTTGGATTTCTTTGAGAGCATCCCAATCCCTGCATATTTCCAATTTCCTATTCCTGGACTGCAACTCGCACCAATCCTCCAGGTAGCCAGATTAGATATAGATAGGTAGGTGGGTAGATTGATCAGGAGGACTGCTGGGAGTTGCAGTCCAAGAATAGGTAGAGAAGGAAGAAAGGGGATAAAGAGGAAGGGAAAGAAAAGGGGGGAAGGAAGGGAAGAGGAAGAGAAGGAAGGAGAGAAGGAAAGAAAAAAAGGGAAGGAGAGAAAGAAAGGAGGGGAGAAAGAGGGAGGGAAGGTTGGCCACAGCAACGCATGGCGAGTACAGCTAGTTTGATACTAAAATCTTAGCTGTATTTATCCAGAGAAGCATGGTGGATGCATTAGTACTTTTTTTCCCTGTCGTTCTTCCTTTGAAGTCACACTATCTGCTTAGGTCTGTTTATTTTAAATCACTGTCATGCCCAAGTTCTTTCTAAAATTGGGTCTTGTCTTCTTTTGAAGATATAAGAAACCAGAGGAGCGCACTCCTTTGATAGCAGCAATGCAACATTTCTTACCTGTTCTGAAAGATCGCTTTATCCAGCTGCTCCCTGATTCATCGGATCAGTCTGTCCTTATCCAGAAACAGATCTTCAAAATCTTCTATGCTCTTGTTCAGGTGAGAGCAATTTATCCTCTTTAGAACAATGCTGTTTAAAATTGTTGTGCGATGTTTGGATCCAGAATGAATTTTTTGGTCAGACTTGTTTTGAATTTATTTGCGTTCCATGTATTTTGTACAGTGTGGGAAGTTCAGTTGATTCCTACAAGAAAATAGTGCTTTGAATTGTCCAAAATGCCTTCCCCCTGCAGGCTCTCACAGTTCTCACTTGTAATTAGAGTTGTTGTCCAGAATTAAAAGATGGCTGTAGCATACCGCAGCGAAGTGTGATCTTTTTCTGCCCATACATTTTACTTCTTATTATGGATTGCATCACAGAATTGTATGCAAAGTACCAGTTACGTTAATAATAACTACTTAATAAAGTGATTTATTATTAGATTATACTGAATTTTAAAAATATAAACAAGAACTGTGGCAAGGGGGGGGGAAGAGGGGGAAAAGAGGAAGTAGTCTGTAAATATAGGACCATGGCTAGGCAATAGAGTGACTATATGTCCAAAAATAAAATGATTTGGTAGTTCATAGAAATAAAAATTCAGTGTTTTTCAGCCTAAGACTGTACTTATAAGTTTAAACTTCTTTGAGGTACTTTCAACATAGCAGGAGTGATCAGTATGCTCAGAACTGATGCTGTAACTATAGATAAAGCTGTAGATAACTCAAGATATAATATGTTGTAACTAGATGTTGCCATGATGTCTGCAGAAAGTTGTAAGATTGATAATGGCAGAAAAAGTCAAGAGCACTCTTAAGGCAAGTTTGAGAAAGTACTTCGGCTTACATCCCATTGCTAATTTCAACTGGGTTAGACACAGTGACTCAGTTGCTGAAAAAAATCCATATCTGTTTAGTGGTTTTGCTCTAGTTGAAACTAGAATTGGATTTCTATTTAAGATGTTTATTCTTTGCTTTTTGTTCTTTTTTCCCTTTGTTTAAAAAATAATAGTACACCTTACCCTTGGAGTTGATCAATCAGCAAAACCTAGCAGAATGGATAGAAATATTGAAGACAGTTGTAGACCGAGATGTACCAACTGTAAGTATTTGTTTCGTATCTTTTTGTTTGTTCCATGGTTATACCTTGAAACATAAACATGCACATAAATGATGTTTGTGGCTGTTATGCTTTCTTACGGCTGATAAGTTTTCTAGATATGTAAGTGTGTCTTGTTATCGATGGATCTTGCAGTGATGAGACTAGAAAAAAAACATTCATATTACAGTGCTTTTGAATCAGAGACCACACATAAAATAACCTTTTTGTTTTAATCATTATATTTATATAATGCTGTTTTAATCATTATACTTCTATAATCCTATGTTACGTTTTTCGTTGGAGTATAATCATGTTTCCTTACAAAATCCTTGTATGATGTAAGTGAAAATCCTCATTCTTCTGAGCATAGTAGTTTCGAAAGACTCAGACATTAAAATATTAAGTTGAATTCTTATGATGATAATTTGCCGTTGACTTTAAAGGAAACCCTGCAAGTTGATGAAGATGACAGGCCTGAATTACCATGGTGGAAATGCAAGAAGTGGGCATTGCATATCTTGGCTAGACTTTTTGAAAGGTAATGACTTCTCCCAATATTATTTTATTATAAAATTAAATATAGCTTTCATTATTGCATAATATAACATTGTCTTCAACTTTTCAATAATAGATATGGAAGCCCTGGTAATGTTTCCAAGGAATACAATGAATTTGCTGAAGTTTTCCTAAAGGCATTTGCTGTTGGTGTTCAGCAGGTAAGAGGTTCTTCATGTTACAAGGTTGATGGAGAAGTCATTAGGGTTAAGAAATCCTCTCTTTCCCCCACTAGACTGAAAATCACTGAGTCAGCTAGACATTATTTGAAATAGTGTGCTAGTCAGAGCCTCTTCTTGTTTGTCACTCAGATAGAATCACCACTAAATGCTTCATATTTAGCAGATTTTGTTTCAGAGTTATGAGGAGATCTTTTAATAATGATGTAGAAGTTGAGCCCAAGTCAGGTAGGGTCTAGGTTGTTGCATTCCAGGCAATGCGACCCTGTCTGTACACATCCGTCATTTGGTTTCCTTCATTTGCTGTGGGTAACCTTAGGATATAGAACTGCCTTAATTAAATTGGAACATTCATCTGTTTAACTCATTAACCAACACTGACTGGTAGCATCTCTTAAGTGTTCTTTTCCCAACATCATATGGAGATGTCTGTGATTTCTATCTTGAAGAGCAGTCTTTCCTTCGGGAACAACATAGTTTGTGTGAACATAGTCTAGGGTGCTTCAAGAGGAAGAGCCATAGCATACATAGTACGTAAATGTACAGTACATTGAAAATATGTTGATTACTGCTGTCTTACATAAGAATACCTGAATTGGTGCAGCTGCCATACTGTGAAAAGGGAATTTTTACAGAAGAGCATACCGACCTTTCCAAGCATCTTCTCATCTAGCAGAATGTATTCCCCATTTGGACTTTATTATTATGGTTTTAAGTGTACAGTGTAGAAAACTGCCACCTCGATTGCTTCTAGGGTTAATTTTGGATTCTTATTGGCAGTGTACTTGAATCCCTAGGGAAAAAATGAATCGTTAGAAATGCTTAGAAAAACTTGAATCATTAGGAAAATTAATCAAAATTGATTTTCTTAGGTTTTGCTGAAGGTATTATATCAGTATAAGGAAAAGCAGTACATGGCGCCTCGAGTGTTACAGCAGACACTGAACTACATCAATCAGGGTGTGTCTCATGCAGTCACTTGGAAGAACTTGAAACCCCATATTCAAGTGAGTTCCTCTTTTTTTGCTAAAGGATACTTGCATAACTAAATTGTGACTTACTGTTCTTAAGAAACGTTTTCTAGCCCTGTTATAACATATTTCAGTGAGATATAACCACAGCGCTTAATTTTGCATTTTTAGAAAACAACTGAGCAAAAAAAATGTTAGCTGCAGAACAGAATGGACATCGGCCACAAGACACATGCAAGCACTAAGACCATTATTGAGAACCCTAAATTTCTTCAGCAACTCCTCCAAAATTTCCTATTTTTCATTGCAAAAGTACCTGTGGGGAACACTGCACAAGGTTTTCTGTCCCCAAGGCAGTATCAGGCCCAGGATCAAATATTTAGAGTAAAGGCCTTTCTTGGACTTAAAATGTCCTGGAAGATCCGAAGACACGAGGGGGAAATGGCATAGGAAAATATTTTAGGTTTAAAACATAGAGCCATGTTTGTCCATGAGGGAAGAACCCACAGTGTGAGGTGTGGCTTTTCAAGTTCTGAATGTAGCCCCTCAGCCCCCCCGAAATTGCCCACCAAAAAAGTATTTAACCTCAAGGGTTTTTTTAGTTGTAGAGATACATATGCATTTTTGAAAATTTGGGGCACCTTGCATGTTTTCTTTTCTATCAAACTTTCTTAGATTTTTGTTTTCTTTTTTTGAGTTCAAAATAAATTAACTGCATACTTTGGTGTCATGTAAACCATGAGTTCTCACCAAATATACACAGTTCGCTCCCTGTTATGATGTCCTGAAACTTTCTATATCTGAACAAAACTCAAGCTTTAATCTTGGGCTGCTTTCCATTTTATTTTTGCCACTTTCCATTTTATGTTTGAAATGTATAAACTTTTTTTCTTTTTAACTTTTAAAAATATTTGTTTTACGGTGGAGAAGGTTTCCATGGTAGGAACACTCAGCCTTTTGTAGAGCAGCCTTATAAAAGCTGTAAACTGTGAAGGAATAAATACATTTCCTTATTGCTTGCAGGGAATTATCCAAGATGTCATCTTCCCATTGATGTGCTACACAGATGCCGATGAAGAGCTATGGCAGGAAGATCCTTATGAATATATACGCATGAAATTTGGTAAGTATTTCAAAATTATAAATTTACATAGAAATTTTAGCTAGGGAATATGAGAAAATTCTCAACATGCTCAATGCATTGAATTCTTGTCTCATAAGCATTTACTGTGGCATCCTTTACAAAGCAAGAAGAACATAAGGTTGTTCTTTGTGCTTATGAAACAAAAGCATAGAAATGTGGGCTACATGCAGAGCCAAGACCTGCCTCCACCCCCGATTGTCGTATTCTCATCTCCCAAAATGGGGACTAAGGATTTTTGTTTGTTTGGAACCAAAATGTCTAATAGCAGCTTGCAAATCCTGTGTGGGTGGTACTAGTCATTTTTGGGATGGCACAGAAGAGCAGTCCACTTTATTAATGAAAATAGGGTTAGTCCACCTTCTTTTCAATTACTCCAGTTGACTCACTTCCTTCTCCTGAAATTTTTTATTATCTTGCCTTGCCTACTGGGTAGGTTTGCTCCGTTCACCTTACATAAGGATAAATTTAGTATAGAAAAGGCATGGGCAAACTTTGGCCCTCCAGGTGTTTTGGACTTCAACACCCACAATAATGTATTCTAAAATCTATTCCTCATCCAGGCTGTGCATAAAAACTGATCAGGGCAAATACATACTGCTTGAAATCTCAAGGATCTCTCAGCTCATTAAAAATTCTCTCTTACTGCTATGCTGAAAAAGCCATACAGATGTTGCATTCCTTGGGGACTCAATATTATTTTAGGAAATTTGCCTGAGAAAAATACATTTTACCGCAAGGCAATTGATAAATCCAGGTTTTCATGTTATACATATTTCTGTGCAGTGTAGCCCACTCAGCCCAGTGGGATTCATTTAAATAAATATGAATACCACTGAGGAATATGCAAATGTATCTAATGCTTTCTAGAGGATTCGAATACAAGAGATCAGCACTGCTCCTCTAATGTAATAGCAGCAGGGAGGGACCAAACCTCAGAGACAAAGAACATGTTCTGCAAGCACAACGTCCCAGGTTTAATCCCGCAAAGAAGGTCGCTTGAAATTTTTACATTTCTAGAAATGTTAACATTACAGCTTGAAATGTCTACATTTCTAGATTTGTTTAAAGCTATAGTGTGCTCTAAAAACATAATGCAAGTTCAAACTAGACAGTTCTGTAGGATAGGGTTTGTAGCAGCTATGATGTCTGAATTTGTTTTTTTTTGTTTATGTTTCAAAAGACAACATTTAGATTATTATGTTTTTAACAGATGTCTTTGAAGACTTCATTTCCCCAACAACCGCTGCACAAACATTATTGTTTATAGCATGTGGCAAAAGGAAAGAGGTATGCTTTTTAATGATTATTTTCATTCCAAAGGCTATAGTCCTTTCCTCTGGTGTGTTGTGCAGAGCATCATGGAAAATTGTTGTTACTGGGAATGAATGAACGATTAAAAGAAATGTTCCAGCTCTGATTTCAGGGTTTGGGGGGGCATTGGCAAAGCTTCTTTTGGTGCTTCCCTGGCAGCAGCATACAATACTGTTTGTACTAGTGCATCCTTTCTGTATCGTATTCCTTCAACTTATTTCTGACATAAGGTGACACTGAGATAAAGCTATCATTGGGCTTTCTTGGGGAGAGGAGGGGTTGCCTTTGCTTTCCTCTCATTGTACCACCATCTGAATACTCTGGCCCATACATTGGAGATAGGTCTAGTGTGATTCAGGCGACAGTCTTTGAACTCTACACAGTGCTGTCAGGTCACCTCCCTATCCCTTGACCTAGTCCTTATCACCACCCAACTGAACCACATGGGCTGCATTAGTGGTATGCATATCTATATTTGATGCTTGAATAGCATTTGTAACATGAAAGTTTTTCTGAGGAAGTTAAGAGCCCCTGTAATGTACATTTCATTATCTCCTTTAAACATAATGCCAGTGGTCCACAAAAACTAAAATATCGTCAGTGGCCACACTGTTACTACACTGTTGCAATGAGAGCAACTGGCCTTGCAAAACCCTCTTATAGTGCCAAGGCTTATTAAATATGGTTTTCTGTGGGTGAGCAGATGGCGACTACTGGGTGGCATATGTTCTGTATCAGAAATTAGAGCTGATGTGGTCTATCCAGTAAAATATTCTGAATCAGCACCCCAAATAACCAAACAGAATCTAAAGTTGACCAAAAACCGATTCATAACCCCTTTGATGCTAATGTTGGAGAGTGGTCCTTGGTGAAAAAAAGGTTGGGAACCATTGGTGTAAGACAGGGGTCAGGAACCTTTTTGACTCAGAGAGCCATAAAAGCAAAATATTTGGAAATATTTATTTCAGTGAGAGCCATACAATTAATTAATTAATATATGGAATGGATGAACTGGAAGTTGTGAATTAAGATGCGCCGAGGCTGGAACAACTCTGCTGAACTCAAAGAGAGAGATTTTACAACTAAGTCTAACCACCCTCCGTAGTCCCCTACCCAAGTTTGAAAACTGCCCTGGCACCTCAGAAGAGGTTTAGGGGCTAGTTGGGGGCTTGACGAGGTTTTTACAGGCTGGTTAAAGGATGAGTTACCTTCTCCTCCCCTGAAGGTCCGAGTACCCAGGGACTGCCGTTGAGCCTTCTGGTGACCGAAGAGCTCCGGCGGGTCTCTGTGGGCCCCTGCAGCCAGAATTTTGCCACAGCTCAGCCGTTTCGCCGTTTGGTAAGCGGCTTGAGTTCTGGCTGTGGTGGGGGCTTTCCATCTGTCCCGAGAGGAGGACGAAGAGCTCTGGCAGGGCCTTGCCGATCGGTCTCGCCTCCACTGGCCATCTTAGCCGCCACAGCGTGAGCTGAGCTGCGCGCGCGGAATTTGGGGCGAAGGCCATGCGCGCAGCTCCATGCCGGCTCTCAGCTGCACGCACAGACTTTGCCCTCCTTCACCTTAAATTCCGCATGCGCGGTTGAAAGCCTGGCCCTGCCTCCAACTGAACTGCGCACGTGGAACTTGGGGCAAAGGAGAGCGAAGGCCACACACGCAGCTTAGCTGGAGGCGGGGCCAGCGCCAAGCGCTCTATGTCAGCTCTCAGCTGCGTGCAATGCCTTCGCCTTCCTTCGCCTCAAATTCCGTGCGCGCAGCCGGGATGCAGAGCTTGGCGTTGGCTCTGCCTCCAGCTGAGCTGCGCGCGCGGAATTTGGGATGAAGGAGAGCAAAGGCCATGTGCGCAGCTCAGCTGGAGGCGGGGCCAGCACCAACTCTCCATGCTGGCTCTCAGCAACTTGTGCCACCTGCCCGTGTGGAATTTGGGGCGAAGGAGGGCAAAGCCGGTGCGCACAGGTGAGCCAGAAAAAATCATCAAAAGAGCCAGATTGCGAGCCATAGGTTCCAGACCCCTGGTGTAAGGGTTCTACCTATATTGTAGCGGAGCAATGTTTATATATTGGAAGGGAAGAGGGAGGATGGGAAAGTAAGCGAGAATACCTCAGATTAGGAAACTTTCCAAGTTACAATATTAGTTATAAATGTTTCCATTCATGATCCATTTTTTTTAATGTTATACTAGGTTCTGCAAAAGACTATGGGCTTTTGTTATCAGATTCTCACAGAACCAAATGCTGATCCTCGTAAAAAAGATGGAGCTTTGCACATGATTGGTTCTTTAGCGGAAATACTCCTGAAAGTAAGTGCCTGTAAAGTTTCTCTGTTGAATTATTTTATGCTTACCCTTGGAGTGACATATTTCCATTATATAAAGATGACACTGGGGAGAAATATGTTAACCACATCTTGTTTGCTAGAATAATTATAGCCAAATCTAATCCCATGGCAACCTCTTCATTTGTTGAAGTATGAATTGGTATTGTGCTGTTGCTGGGGGGGTGGGTGTCACTTTTGGGCTGCTTTTCCATTTCTTCCAGATGGTAAAGGCTTGAGATTTTATAGGTTGTGTTTAGAAGAATTTCCTTATTGTTGAGCTAGATGGGTCCTCATATGTTAGGTCCAGTTATCCAATGCATGAATGTTTTTTTTTTGATAGACTTACAACATGCATAGATAACCTTGGATGAAGACTGGAATATGGCAATTAAGGCATTGAGCAATAAGTTGTGACAAGCATTTTGTACTTTTTTTTTCTCAAAAAACTAATCATGAATTGAGGATGACCTCATATTTTCACCAGCTCTCTGATATATCCAGAAAATTTGGAAAAGGGGTTATTTTCTTAATTTTGCACTGGACATCTTGGAAAGTGGGAAATAGCAAGAAGCTGGTGCATTGTCCACACTCTGGCACAAAATGAAAGAAAAGATTACATTCCCCTTTAAGTGGTTGGAGGCTTGGTGGCCACCACAATTACCTTCTTACTGCTAATCCAAGCTATCATTTATCAACCCTTGATAGCAAGGCCTTGAATAAGTACCCTCTGAAATACATAGACAGTGAAATTAGATTTACTACTAGTTTGGACTTTCAACATAGGGTGCAAAGACTGGTGCAAGAATGGTTTCAATAGATGCATGCATAGTGTGAAACAGCTTGGCCGTTTTGAATTTGTACTCTGTATAATGGGCACTGGTGTGGATTAACCAGTTCTTGATCCAGAATTTGGACATTACTGTTAACTTTCTGAAATCTTAAACAACTGCCATTAAATTTCATTATACGTATGTTTCATTATCTATAGGCTAGAATGTTTTCATCTAAAAATTACTTATACATCAAGGTTCACAAAATTAATAAGATGTTTGACTGCAAATTATTCTTATAAGATGTGTACTTCTATCTGTAAAACAAAAACATGATCTACCATTGTCTTAATATTCCCAACAGAAAAAGATATACAAAGATCAAATGGAGTACATGCTGCAGAATCATGTCTTTCCTCTCTTCAGCAGTGAACTAGGTTATATGAGAGCACGGGTAAGTGCAACCCCACATACAGCCTCCCTGGTACTTTTCCCAATACAACCCTCTTCATGAAGATATCCAGTCAAAAGGAGTAGCCTCACATAGCTGTTTTGTGAAATATGCAATGTGACATAATGGAAGGTGGATGATATCGGTTGAGTAACTGATATTAATCAAGTGTTGGATGAAATCAAAGCTTAGGGGATTAACACGGTGTAATTTTTTTGTTTTCTAAATCCCAAATGACTTTTGCAAGGGCAATAGTGACCATGATCTGGGTATAGTGACCATGATTTAAGCCTTAGTTTCATTGAAGTTCCTGACCGTGTCCACACTACAGTTAATTTCCATATCAGTTATCCTTTTCTGTAACAAATAGTATAAATGTATCTTTAAATGTGGTCATCTAAGAGGAACATTTCTCTCCTTAAGTTTAGACAAATCCATCAAATGAAGGAGATTGAAAGAGCAATAGTTATGTCTGCATAGCTGTGCCTAGTAGCATGGTTCATAGATAATCTGCATTTAAATGCTCACATGCATCCTGTAGCCTAAGGGCAAATTGTGATCGTAGTAAATTGTCTAATGATGTCAAAAGACACTGACGAAAGAAAATAAAATATTACAGTGAAATTTAGGCCTTTTTCAAAACATGTCTGTGTGTATATTTTAACTACTTCATTTCCACATTCTCTAGGCTTGCTGGGTTCTTCACTATTTCTGTGAAGTTAAGTTTAAAAGTGACCAGAATCTGCAGACAGCGCTTGAGCTCACCAGAAGATGCCTCATTGACGACAGAGAAATGCCTGTCAAGGTGGAAGCTGCCATCGCTCTGCAGGTTTTGATTAGCAATCAAGAGAGAGGTACTTTTTCTTATATTAACCTCACTGAAGTTTACATATAGCAAGTATAGACAATTGAAAGTCTCCTCTTGCTTCCTCCTCCTTTTTCTATTTTTGGCATTCTGCCTTTCTCTCAAAATTGGGATTTAAGAAAGATTTGCACATTAATCTAACAGTCATTACAGTAATTGCTCAATTTTTTTCAAAACAAGGATATTGAAATGAATTCACCAGAAAAAAATCATTTGTTTCTAGGTTTGTTGTTATTGTTGTTGTGTGCCTTTAAGTCATTTCTGAATTATGGCAATCCTATCACAGTATTTTCCTGGCAAGATAGGCCAGTATAATTTCTCACGGCAGGGTGTTTTGCAGCTTGGGAGCAGTCTTCAAGAAAGCTGTCTCCATTGTACCTTCCAGGTGGGGCTGGGAGAAAAGCCTTCTTCAAGAACCTTAGGATTTTGGCAGGTTCATATAAGGACAATCTTTCCAATAGTTTGGATATAAGCCAACTATTGGAACTATAGTGCACTATAGTTCACAACCAGCATCTTGATTTGAACCTAAAAATGAACCAGTAGCTAGTAGCACTTTTTCAACAAAGAAAGTTATATGTTCTCTTTAACCAGGCCCAGTCATCTGTTTGGCTATAAGAGTGGTTTCTGTAGGAAAACCCATGTAGGATGTGTTACAGTAATCCAAACTCAAGTTCAGGTCCAGACTATTTGACTGACTGCATCCCCTTATACCAGTGATGGACAACCTTTTGAGCATGGTGTGTCAAAATTCGCCAAAAAAACGAGCGTAATTCGGGTGGTGTGTCACTTCAATTAAAAAAAACATAATTTCGCAATATTTAGTTTAAATAACAAAAAATATATAATTGTAATACATAACTATATTTCATAAACCAAAAACTAATTATATAACTTACCTGCTTAGTGACTTCTTTGTTCATTTGTCAGTCGGTTTCTTTTGTTAATCTTGATATTATTTAACTTGTGTGGGGTGCCGTGAACGAAGATAACTGAGGGGAGGGGGAATTCTTTAACCTGCCTATTACATAATAATTTTTTGTTGCTGAATTTAATTGGCTAAATCTTCAATTGAAGGTTGATATTTTGAACACTTCAACCCCAAGCAAGCACTACTAACTTCATCCATCAGTTGGTTTCTTTTGTTGGTTTTGATATTATAAGAAGGTGGAAAATCCTACATTATCTGCTTTGAAATGGGTTATGTGAGTACACTCTCAGATAATGTGGGATTTTCTGTCTTGATATTCTGGGATATAGGGCGGTGTGGAAGGGCCCTGAGTCCACACTGCCATATATTCCAGTTCAAAGCAGATAATGTGGGATTTTCTGCCTTGATGTTCTGGTATATAAGGCTGTGTGGAAGGGCCCCGAGTCCACACTGCCATATATCCCCGTTCAAAGCAGATATCGTGGGACATTCTGTTCTTGATATTCTTGAAAATCCTACATTATCTGCTTTGAACTGGGATATATCGAGGAGGAGGCAGGGCGGAGGGCGACTTCTTCCCTCCTTTCTCCTCAGGACCGCCATGACCCAGGTTTTGCTCTCTCCCTCTCTCTCCTTCCTTCCTTCCTTTTCTCCTTCCTTCCCGGGGATTTCTTGCTTCCGCCCCCTCCCCCTGATGCCCAATGGGCCCTCAGCCAAAATCTCTTCCTTCATTCCTTCCGGGTGTCTGCGTGGCCCGCCTCTTCCTTCCAGCAGCACTCTCTCCTGACATTTTGCCCACATCTCTGCCTAAAGGCCTCCTCAGAGATGGAGAGGTGTGTTGGAAAGAAGGAGAACGGGGTTTCCCCCCCTCCCTGTGGGATGATGATGTCCAGGGAGGGAGGAAGAAAGAACTCTGCTCTGCTGGAGGCAAATAGGAATGTCGCCACTGGCCACCTCAATTAGCATTGAGCGCATGGGCGGGGCTTCAAGGAGGGAGGATTTAGGGATGCTCTGCAAACTCTCCTCCTCGCACTTGGCTCTACACCTGGCAGCCAAGTTAAAGGATCCTCCACAAACTCCCCCCCCCCTTCTCCCCTTCTTTGTAGAGGATCCCTTAACTTGGCTGCCAGGCGTAGAGTCCAGCGTGAGGAGGGGAGTATGCAGAGCATCCCTAAATCCCCCCTCCTCGAAGCCCCGCCCACCCGCTCTTCTCAGAGGAGGGCAAGGAGGAGGAGGAGCGTGAGGACATATCTTCTTTGCTCCTTTCCTCTTCACCAACAGCAGGGTAGAGGCGTCCCTGCACACATGCAGCCGAGGCGCTGGGTGCGCAAGGGAGGCCAAAGCGGAGGGCGTGAGGAGGCAGGCAGCTGGAGTTGAGGCAGGCAGGCGTGTCAGTAGAAATGGCCACGTGTGTCACTACTGACATGCGTGCCACAGGTTTGCCATCAAGGCCTTATACAAACCTGCCCAGGCCCTGAGATCTCAAGGAGATGCTCTTCTATTGGTCCCACCGCCAGCTCAAGCTCAATTGGTGGGAACAAGAGAGTGGGTCTTCTCGGTGGCTGCCCCTGGACTCTGGAACTCCCTGCCCAGGAAAGCCAGAATGGCCACCTCTCTGCTGTCTTTCAGACGGCAGGTTAAAAACTTTTTATTCAAACAGTTATTTAAAAAAGAAGGTTTTTAAGATTGCCAGAGGGTGCTGTGATTTTATATGCTTCTAATGATGTTAAATGCTGTTTTAATACTTGTATATTTGTATATTTTAAGTTGCATTACAATGCTTTACTTGTGGGCCGCTTTGAGCCTTCATATGGAGATAAAAAGTGGGATTATAAATAAATATAGTAACAACTCGATGCAATGAGAGAATTTCTCCTTGCTTGCTTTGCAGCTAAGGAATATATTACTCCGTTCATTAGGCCTGTGATGCAGGCTCTTCTTCATATTATTAGAGAGACAGAGAATGATGACCTTACCAATGTAATTCAGAAAATGATCTGTGAATACAGTGAAGAGGTTACTCCTATTGCAGTAGAGATGACCCAGCATTTGGTAAGTCTGATCTATTGCCTATATTGCATTGCAGCACATGTTGTAACATTCAGATGACATTTTCTTATAAGTTGTTATTTATATTCACAGAGAGATTAGAAAGATTCAAGACCCAGCACTTCAGTGGACATTTAATTGAGCTACACTCTTGAGAGGTCTGAGATTTTAAATTTCAGGCATAGCAATTCAAATGGGAGGTCTTAACCATTAATTGGTATCTCCTGTTCATTTACTGCATGATAGTTGTTTTAAAAATTGTGAGTCTTAACTAAGTTGAGGGCCATTAGACCATAACTCTTAGAGTAGGTTTCCAGGCCCATTCACATATAGGAAGAATAGGGGGATAAGTAATTAGTTTATCCATATTACAACTTGTCATGTGTGTTTTAATTTTGCCTCCACAAAGGGTTCAACTGGCTGCAGTCATGTGTGCATAGTTTCTCATCTGTGTCTAGTGGTATAGTCCATTTGCGTTTTGCATTTAGACTATATCGCTCACACACTTCCTGTGGCCAAAGAGCAACTTGAGTTCATAGTACTGATGTAGTGATGTCGAAAGACATGCTTACCACTGATCAGCCTCCGAACTCTCAAACATAAAGAATAATTGTTTAGACTACAGTTTCATCACTCCTGTTTGTATGCATCCCTGTGCTGATTTCTGTGTAGTTTCTTTAAATGATAACAAGTTTCAGTATATTCCTGCAAGTAATAATTTTAGGAGATAACAAATCTCACTCCCAAGAGAGATCAGGATGGCCCCATCCCTGCTTGCCTTCCGCAAGCAGATAAAGACATTTCTTTGGAAGAGGATTTTCAAGACAGATAAAAGGAAATATTTCACACATCTGGTGTAGCATTAATTTGCACCAGATGTGTGGTTGGTCACCAACTTGGAGGTTTTAAAGAGAATTAATAGGTTCGCGGAGGATAAGGCTATCAATAGCAACTGGCCTTGATGATATCAGCAAGGCAGTATGAGTTTCAGTACTAGTTGCTGGGCAATATGTTGTGAGCAACTTGTTGACTACTGTGGAATTAGAATGATGAATTAAAGAGTGCCCGGGTGTAATGCACAGCGTAGTAGTTGAATTCTTGTTATGTACTTTCCTGTAAATATTTTGTTGTCCAGTTATGTTCCATTAATCCTAAAACTTCATTTACCTCTGTTTTCAGAGGCATAAAGAGTTAAATAATAGTAAAACCCCCAAAAACAAAGACCTGAGCTAATTCTTTACATGTTTTTCCTTTTTGAAGGCAATGACTTTCAACCAGGTGATTCAAACAGGACCAGATGAAGAAGGAAGTGATGACAAAGCAGTAACAGCTATGGGCATCTTGAATACAATTGATACACTCCTTAGTGTAGTTGAAGATCACAAAGAGGTAAGAATGGGTTTGTAATAGTGTTTCAGTAATTAAAATAGTAGATATCCAACAGGAGTAATTACGTGGGGTGTTTTGGTTTTTTTTTTACTCTTATACCCAGTTAGTATTTTGGTTCAAAAAGGAGTATGTAATTAGCTTGTCATTCCAAGGCTCATAAATCCAACAAGATAACGCAGCTATAAAGTGGATGACTCACCTGGTATGAATGCGACTACATTGGATAGTGATACAAAAAGAGCCATCATGGTATACTGGTTTGAGCATTGGATTACTATTGTGAAGACCAGGGTCCACATCACCATGGGGCATGGAAACCAACTGGGTGATGGTCTTGGACAACTTTGCTGTTTCTACAGTTTGGCTAGGTGTTACTTACAAAACTTGCAAATGATTTGCTATCCAGATTAGACAAGAGCAGTGAGAATACAGCAGTGCTGCTAACTCCAATTCAATTCATCACTACGAATGGAGTAGATACATGTATTGACAGAACATAAAAGATGTAATGGCATCTGTTTTGAGCCTCCATAGCACCCTAGAGAGATGTGATGTCTGATGTAGGCTTTTTGCTATGGTGCCTTAAGCATGGAACTTCAGAAAACCTAACAAATCTAAATTGATTTTTAAAAAAATCTAAAATGCATTATACAAAAGTTCAGATGTGCTTAAAATGAATTCTTTAGATTTGAGGTTCTCAAACTTGTGGAACCCCAAGAAATGTTTATATATTATATACAATGTGTGTGTGTGTGTGTGTATTTATATAAATTCAGACATGGGCACACATTTGAACACAAGGACTGCATTGTCTTTTAAAATTTGACAGACAGGCTGGTCCAGAGGCTGATGGATGGAGTGTTTGTATGAACTAACTGGGAAAAAGTGAACAAACGCATATGCACACTGCACATATCTCTTTTGTAGTATGAAAAGAAAGGAAAGAGCTATATAGTATTTAAAATGAAGAACAATTTTAACCCATATAAACTTCACAGCATTTCATTGGATGACCCCAGGGGCCATCCAATCCAACCCACTTTTGCCATGCAGGAAAAGCACCCCAACAGATGGTCACCCAGCCTTTGTAATAATAACAAAAACAATAGGAGTAGCCCCAGGGGCCACCTGGTCCTACCCCATTCTACCGTGCAGGAAAAGCAAGTTAAGTGCTTCCACTCCCAGGAGGAGGAGGAGGAGCAGCAGCAGCAGCTGGGCTCTGCGATTCAGGCTGGGATTTGCAAGGCGCTCCCAGTAGCCAGGTCTCTGCTTCCTCCTTCTCCTCCTCGGTGGTGGCCACGGTGTCTGGTTGGGTGAGAGAGTGGAGGGAGGAAAGAGAGAGAAGTAAGGAAGGCAATGGAAGACAGGTAGGGGGGTGGGCCCGTACCCCAGGATGTGACCCATGGCTCCCATAGCAATCGTGATGCAGGCCCCTCCTGCTTGGCACTCTAGCAGGAGCAGGGCCGCTCCCTGGGCCACCACGCTGAGCTTCAGGGAGTGCCTGGACCTCAAGGAAGGAGGAGGAAAGAGGAGGAAAGACAAAAGCATAGTGGTGCTACCGCCAAGTGCTCTTAGAGCAGGAGGAGGAGGACAGTGCAGAAGCCCTCAGTATGCTTCGTGGAGCCCCAAAGACTCCGCGGAGCACACTTTAAGAACTGCTGCAAGTTTAGATCATGTCCTATAAATTGGTAAGTTTTAAAAACAGATTATTTTAGAAGAAGCATTAAAGCCTAGTTGATGTTTTTTTATTCACACTTTCTTTTTCAGATTACCCAACAGTTGGAAGGTATCTGTTTGCAAGTCATTGGAACAGTTTTGCAACAGCACGTTTTAGGTAAGATTTTCCTCCCAGATGTTGCAAATCTGCATGCAGATTGCTAATTTGATCAAACCAAGTTTAATGGTATGTTGTTCCCTTTCAGAATTTTATGAGGAAATCTTCTCTTTGGCTCACAGTTTGACCTGTCAGCAAGTTTCCGCACAGATGTGGCAGCTTTTGCCTTTAGTCTTTGAAGTTTTTCAACAGGATGGTTTCGATTACTTTACAGGTGAAATTTCTTACTGTTTGTTGTTTCATTGCAGAACTGATATGATAGTGCTTACCAGAACATCATGTACCTTTCATAATTTACCAAGAGGTGAAGTTTTAAATAACTTCTGCATATTATTCTTTGAAAATACAGATATGATGCCACTGTTACATAACTATGTAACTGTTGATACAGATACACTACTGTCTGACACAAAGTATCTAGAAATGATCTACAGTATGTGCAAAAAGGTAAGGTTACTTTTATTTGTATTTTACTATGTAAAAATGCTAAATCCTATAGAAATATCTCCGTATATAAAAAAGGTGTGTATGGTTTTTTTGTATCCCATCCTAAGTTTGCCAAATGATTGCCGGAAGAGCTCCGACTAATAAACGAGATGTCGGAATTTAAAACGCAATTGAAGACCCATCTCTTCCGACAGGCCTACCCAGTGAACTTTGAATCATGAGTTTTGATTTGCATTCTATTGCTACTGTATGTCAATTCTGTAGCTGTGTTTGGTGTAAGTTTTCGTGTGTGTGTGTGTGTGTGTGTGCTTATGTAATTTAGTAATGTTGTTTTATGTTCAGTTGCTTTTGAATTTGATTTACCGCCCTGAGCCGTCAGGAGAGGCACTTATTATTCTTATTCTTATTAATTCATATTTAGTACATCGGAAGACCCAGCACTTCAGTGGACATTTAATTGAGCTACACTCTTGAGAGGTCTGAGATTTTAAATTTCAGGCATAGCAATTCAAATGGGAGGTCTTAACCATTAATTGGTATCTCCTGTTCATTTACTGCATGATAGTTGTTTTAAAAATTGTGAGTCTTAACTAAGTTGAGGGCCATTAGACCATAACTCTTAGAGTAGGTTTCCAGGCCCATTCACATATAGGAAGAATAGGGGGATAAGTAATTAGTTTATCCATATTACAACTTGTCATGTATGTTTTAATTTTGCCTCCACAAACTGGCTGCAGTCATGTGTGCATAGTTTCTCATCTGTGTCTAGTGGTATAGTCCATTTGCGTTTTGCATTTAGACTATGTCGCTCACACACTTCCTGTGGCCAAAGAGCAACTTGAGTTCATAGTACTGATGTAGTGATGTCGAAAGACATGCTTACCACTGATCAGCCTCCAAACTCTCAAACATAAAGCATAATTGTTTAGACTACAGTTTCATCACTCCTGTTTGTATGCATCCCTGTGCTGATTTCTGTGTAGTTTCTTTAAATGATAACAAGTTTCAGTATATTTCTGCAAGTAATAATTTTAGGAGTTAACGAATCTCACTCCCAAGAGAGATCAGGATGGCCCCATCCCTGCTTGCATTCCTCAAGCAGATAAAGACATTTCTTTGGGAGAGGATTAGGGACCCACTGCTGGGGAGTTTGTGGATGGGATTGCAAGTTTAAAATGTAATTTTAATTGTATTTATTATATTTTAACAGTATATTAACCTATATCCATACAGTACTATATAATGTTTTTTTAAATTATTTGTCTATTAGCTTTGTTTTAAACTGTGACAAGATTGTGTGGTTGTTAGCCACCTTGAGCCTTCATAGAGAGAAAAGTGGGTTATAAAATAAAATAAAATATTTTGAGGGGAGAGTCAGGCTATTAATATTGTCGTATATATTATAAAGATGAACTTAAATATATTTCAGTGTTTATTTAATTATTTCTTTTGTCTTTCAGTACCGTCAAACCCAGACGGTGCTAGGCATTTTTAGGAGAATATTATTTTGTAGGAAGATGCACAAATCCCTATTATATCTACATGCACTGGGGCCAAATGTCTGTTTACTACATGAAGGATTTCCTTCCTAAATTCAAAATCTCTTCATGGAGATCACTTCCTTTGGATAAGATTTGTGGGTTTTTTGTAGCTTTGTGGTCCTTAAACTTGTTAGATATTTTCTATTGGTACTCATAATTTGCCTGAGACAAAATGTTGTTTCCCGATCATTGCCTACAAGTAGTAAATTAAGTTGCAGCTGCACCCAAGATCCTGTGTACTTTTAGTGTTGCATAACTCTACACCTGCAGCATTTAAGCCTCCCTCTATAAACAATAGTTCATCTTTATGGTTGTGCAGATTCTATGTTTTCATATGGCTAAGTCTAATGAAGCCATATACATTTGAGTGTCTTTAGAAAGGTTAAGAGTAAATTATGCTGAACATATGCACTACGGACGTTAACTGAATATATCTATTACCCCCCAGGTCCTTACAGGTGTGGCAGGAGAAGACGCCGAATGTCATGCAGCAAAGCTATTAGAAGTGATAATTCTACAGTGTAAAGGACGTGGCATTGACCAGGTAAGTAAAAGATACTTTTGTCATTGTAAGTACATAACAGATATGACAGTCACATATGTAGCCGTCAGACAATTAAAACAAGCATGTCTCACATAATTAGTAGGACTATCAGTATACAATGGGATCTTGTAGCACCTTTGAAACCTAACTGAGAGAATACAATTGGTAACGTAAGCTTCCGCAGATACAAGATCCCTTTGCATAGTAATATTTCAGACTAACATGGCTATGTCTTTGGATTCCTTTAGGAGGACTATAACATTACTAGACACTTTCTGAAGTGTCTACTTGCTTTCTGCTAATTACATTTCCTTGATAAAGCAACCCCACATCTCCATATTCTCTTGTCTCTGCTTTATATTCCAGATGCTTGTTTATTAACTAAAAGTAATACATCAGCTCAAACTTTCAAACAACTAAGTTTTTTTAAATGTGTATGTTTTTAAAGGAATTGAAAATTCATATTTTTCTAATTACACATGTTATGTGTGCTCCCAAGTCCCAATATTCTGAATATTAGATGTGTAGTTTTCAATAGTCTTAGATCCTATGGCAACAAAGAAGTCACAGACCATTTCACCATCCATTAACTACACAATGTCCTCAATCTGCTGCTGAACACCTCATGATTCCTACTTGCCACAGTAGATAAGAGGGGAAGATGGATGAGGAAATAGGAAAAGAATGGGTTGAAGGACCTACCACTTCCTTCTTTCTTAAATTAGACATCTTGAAAGTTCTGTACCGCATGCTTGGGTCTTAAGGTGAAAATGCTCAGTATATAGTTTTGATTTCATTTAAGTTGCTAACAACATGGCAAACTGTTAGTGTGATTATTTTTAACAGAACAAGCAAGAAATTCACCAGCCATTGCATATACTATGTGAAAATGCTAACTATTGAATGTTATGAGCTTAAGTGTGTTCTTTCTTTTAAAAATGTGCACCCTGTATTGTGATCTCAACTATGAATTATTTCCTTCCTCTCTTCAGTGTATACCTTTATTTGTGGAAGCTGCTTTAGAGCGATTGACCAGAGAAGTTAAAACAAGTGAATTGAGAACAATGTGCCTCCAGGTTGCTATAGCTGCACTATATTACAACCCTCATCTACTTTTAAACACTTTGGAAAACCTTCGCTTCCCCAATAATGTGGAACCTGTTACAAATCACTTCATTACACAGTGGCTTAATGATGTTGATTGCTTCTTGGGGTAAGCCTCTTGACATCTCCCGTTTCTCCTTTTCCACTACTTGCCATGTGAGTTGTATGTGTTTGGAGGAACGACAACAAACTAATGCATTTCAGCCCCCTCAGTCTTTTTTTTATTTTAAGAATGGCTTCTTTGTCCTAAAAGTGAAACTTAACATAATATGACCTTTTCTTTTTGCATTTCAGACTTCATGATAGAAAAATGTGTGTTCTAGGCTTATGCGCTCTTATTGATCTGGAGCAGATACCACAGGTTCTAAATCAGGTTTCAGGCCAAATCCTGCCAGCTTTCATCCTTTTATTTAATGGCTTGAAAAGAGCATATGCTTGCCATGCAGAACATGAAAATGACAGTGATGACGATGATGAAGCAGAAGAAGATGAGGATGCAGGTAAAGCCAAGTTGGTCTCCTTGGTAGCTATTTGCCAGTGTTTCTCATGTGCAATTGATCATTTTTGCCAGTGAATATTTAGAGATCGTATGTCTTATCGTGAATGCATTTATAAGCAAAAGCTAATGCTATATTTTATGTTTACTCCAATGTTTGCACATGCAGCCGCTTATTTTTCACATAATACTTCCACTTTCTGCAATAAATCAGTGTTTCTTACAATTTGGTTTGCTTTGCTTTCAGTCACCTATTTTTATTAGCACTTCTTTGTGCTAAGTGTTTAATTGTTTCTATTCCTCAGTCTTCCAGCTTTTGCTTTTTAAAAAAAAACTATATTTTTTGACTGTACTGTCATTTCATCATTTTTTCCAAAATACAAAATTTTTATTAGTGATACCCTTATTAGGGCAATAAAAAAGCACCAAAAGCATAATGTTTGATTTCAAAGCTTCACTGGCTTCTTCATCAAAGATAATTCAAAAACCATGGAAGAGAACCAAAAATGATGTTGGAACCACAGAATCCTGTGAGTCTGCCTCTTATGGTTCTGGATGTTTCATCAGTGTCTCTATTTTGAGCTACAGTTATATATCTGTATTCAATTTTATTACATAGTTGCTAGCTGTTTAATATAAATGACGTATATTTGTTTTCACTGCATTGTAAGAGCATGGTAGTTGTCCCATCAGAGGGACAAAAGGTAGTGAATTATTACTCTATACAACTATTATAATGATAGTGCTATGCTTTGGCCATTTTTCTTCTACATCTTCACACAGAAGAGCTTGGGAGTGATGAAGATGATATTGATGAAGATGGACAAGAATATTTAGAGATTTTAGCAAAGCAAGCTGGGGAAGATGGGGATGATGAAGACTGGGAAGAAGATGATGCGGAAGAAACAGCCTTGGAGGGATATTCAACCATTATTGATGATGACGACAACCCTATTGACGAGTACCAGATATTTAAAGCAATTTTTCAGAGTAAGAACAATTATATAATGTGTACACAAAGCTCATTTTTATTTCTCTTTTGTGTGTCGAAAAATGAGTCAATACAATTGAAGATCTCAAGGGAAATTAGTTGGGATTAGGATACCGAGGGATTGCAGGAGATATGGACCAGGCTGAAGGAGATAAAGCTTTTGTCTCTTTCTTGGTAGAAATACTACTTTTTATTTAACAAAACCACAGTTGTTCCTAACTGTTTTAAAAAAATGTTTCTAACTTACGGTGAACTTTTCATAGGGCTTTCTTGGTAAGAGATGTTCTTTGAATGCTGAGAATGTGACTTGCCCAAGGCCACCTGGTGGGTCTGAGCAGGGATTCAAATCTCTATCCAACACTCAAACTACTACACTATGCTGGCTCTCTTTAGTTAGGAATCCTGAAATATAAAAGGTGTATAAAGGTCAGAATTCTATTGATGTACCTTTATGCCTGACTTTTGTCATGTCACAAGTTGTACTTAGATACTAATAATTAACAAATGTGTGTTAGTATGAGTAAAAGAAAATAAGGCAATACAATTAAATAGTGTCCTTAAGCTACTGTAGGGGTGAACAAAGGGGTGCCCATGGTCATCTTCCCCCTAATCCCACAGAATGTCCTTTTGATAAACTGTAATTGCTTGTTGTTTTGATTTAATTAAATATTTGGTTCAAGTGGGTAAGAGCAGTTTAAAGTGACATGATGGCCTCTAGTTGTTTGTTATCTCAAATAAATAAATTCCCATAGATGCCTGCAGACTTCGCATGAATCAAGATAATTTTATGTGGCAAAGACTATTTTTCGGTGGAGATCAGCACTTGGCTTTGTGTTGATCCAGATGCCAAACAAATAGGGAAATGAAGTTTGCTGCTGCTTGGAAAGGAAGGAAACTTGGAGGTGATTGTGAGGAAAACAAGTTTTCCAGCGAGAAAGCAGGTTTACCTGTCAAGAAGTATGGAAAAATAATTGGAACAGGTTATGGTGTCCTATGAGTGACTTGTGTTTTTGGACAGAGGAGAACATATGCCAGCCATTTTGTGATGGGATCCATGCTACTTTCACAAAATTCTATGGGCAGTGATTTTCAACCAGTGTGCCGTGAGAGATCATCAGGTGTGCCGTGGGAAATTATTTTCGAACTTCATTCATATATAAACTATAAGGCGCACCTGTCCCTTTAAGAAATGGAACCATAGCACTCTCATGTCACCTAAGAAGTGACGCAAGAGTGCTATGGTTGCACCATCTTGGATTCATTCAGACGCGGCTAAGTAAACAAAGTTAGAGTTAGTGCTGCAGCTGCGCATCAAGTGACAGTGGCAATTTGGGATCACAGCAAGACAAGTGAGTGACAGTGATGGAGAAGTTTTTGAGAAGGAAAAATGCAAATGCCGAACAGGGCCCTGGACAAAATTATGACACAGATGAAGGCCCTAATATGAGTGGTGGACAAAATAAAAAAGAAAAGACTGTGAGCTCAAGGCAATACAGCAAAAGCTATCTTCCATTTGGATTCACTTTCACCGGGGATGCGACGGCACCGACTCCGCTGTGTTTGGTGTGTGGTGAGAAGCTGTCCAATAGCACCATGGTTCCAAGCAAGCTTAAACGCCATCTCCAAACGAAACACCCTTCAGTTCAAAACAAGCCGACGGACTATTTTGTACGCTTACATACAAACAATGAGAAACAGGCAAATTATTTGAGAAAAACCACAAAGGTAAACGAGAGAGTCCTCAAAGCTAGCTACCTTGTTTCTGATCTCGTAGCTAAATTTAAAAAGTCCCACACTGTGGCAGAAGCATTAATACTACCAGCTAAGTGAGTGTATAAATACATTTAAAAACATATTAACTATATGTATTACTGTTTTAGAGTGTCATTTTGTGTCATTTTTGGTTGGTGGTGTGCCCCAGGATTTTGTAAATGTAAAAAATGTGCCGTGGCTCAAAAAAGGTTGAAAATCACTGGATAGAGCATTATTTTTTCATTATCTCATGTTAGTGTGCATGCCATTTTGGTAGCTATTTTCATTTTAATAAATATAGACATTTTAATGTCTGGGTTTGAAAGAAGTTGCTAAAGGAAAAGTAAAAGTAGTGGCAGAGTACTGTGTTTCCCCGAAAGTAAGACACCCTCGATTGTAAGACGTATCGGGGGTGTCTGGGGGGTCGGCTTATATAAGCCATACCCGTATATAAGACGTACCTCCCCGCCGCCGCCGCAATGAGGTGGTGTCGCGGCACACCTGCGCACACCTCTTCGCCAGGCTCCAGGCAAGGGGAGGAGGAGGAGCCAGGGCGGGAGGAAGGGCGACGCGTCACTGTGACGCCTTGACCCACCACGCCCCTGGCTCCTTTCCCCTCCCTTGCTTGAGGAAAGAAGGGAGAGGGAAAGGAGCCAGGGGCGTGGTGAGGATCGCAGCGTCACAGTGACGCGTCGCCGCTCGTCCGCCCCTGGCTCTCTTCCCCCACCCTTGAAGGGAGGAGGAAGAGAGCCAGGGGCGGGGAGAGCGATGACGCGCCACAGTGACGCGCCGTCTCTCCCCGCCCCTGGCTCTCTTCCTCCTCCCTTCCAAGGGTGGGGGAAGAGAGCCAGGGGCGGGACGAGCGATGACGCGCGTCACAGTGACGCGTCGTCCCTCTCCCCGCCCCCCTGGCTCTCTTCCTCCTCCCTTCCAAGGGTGGGGGAAGAGAGCCAGGGCGGGACGAGCGGCGACGCGTCACTGTGACGCTGCGATCCTCACCACGCCCTGGCTCCTTTCCCTCTCCCTTCTTTCCTCAAGCAAGGGAGGGGGAAAGGAGCCAGGGGCGTGGTGAGGACGCAGCGTCACAGTGACGCGTCGCCGCTTCCTCCCGCCGGGAAAACACGGTAGGAAGCTGTTCAGAGTAGCTTCCTACTTTGCCACTGCCACAAATTCCATCTTTTGGTTCCCAAGTCTTCCAAAACTTTCACTTTGTTTCCATGACATTTTATAAGACACTTAAAGCCACGTAGAAGAATTGAACAAAATACTCATGAGGAAAAATTCTGTGTAACTTTGATCTAAAGCTATAGTTTGTTTATTTATTTATGGTATTTGTATCCCGTCGCTTCTCACCCCCGAAGGGGAACTCAGCACAGCTTACGCTGCAGCACTACAGGCCGCTACACCACAATACAGAAATATAATCAATACAACAATATAATCCACATCAAATATAAACATTAAAACCATTACATAGTCATTAAGAAGTTAACCATTAGTAGTTTTAGTTGGAATTAAGGATTAGGGCAGCTTCCAATAATTAATAAGTAGTTAACAGTTTCTGTTTTCCACGAACATTTTTCTTTGTTCTGTAGCAATTCAGAACCGTAACCCTGTGTGGTACCAAGCTTTGACACGTGGTCTTAATGAAGAACAAAGAAAACAGTTACAGGATATAGCAACGTTAGCAGATCAACGGAGAGCAGCCCATGGTGAGTTTTGTTTTGTTTTTTTTAAAAACAACAGTTGAGGTTGATGGTGTGTCGGAGTTTGGGCCTCCTCTATAGTAAATGAAGCCTCAAAACCACAGGATTACAAGAAGTGCAAAATCCACAAGAACACACAATGAAGTCTTTATTTTGGTGCTGTTCAGTACAATGAAATTATAAAACCATAATGGAACTTGTGTTCACTCCAAAATCGGTTGATTATCTGAGGTCTTCTGGTTTAAAACAGCTGTTATTTACGATACAGCTCTTCCTTATCTGTGTCTTCTAGGTCAAAGAAGTTGAATGCAAATCCTTCCCTGCTCCTCCCACAGCTTTTCTCTCAATGATTCCTTTTGTATGCCCTTCCAGCCTCCCTTCTCTGTTCTCCCATCTTCTTCCCAGGTTTCCCTTCATCTGATCCCTCTGAGCCTCTACATTGTTCTCTGTTAACCCTTTCCACCCCAATTTGTTTTTCCATTCAGGATCCTCTGCTTGGGTGGTTCCCTCCTCAAGTGCAACTCTATTACACGTGTCATTGACATTTTACTAGAGGCATCTAGAACTGATCACTGAGCTCTCATTTGGTATTGAAGCTAAAAGTGTTGCCAAGCCTAGTACATAATCTTTATTGGAAGCATTTTACAAAAGAAATGGTAGCAGCTATTAAAGCTAGGACAGGCAATGGTAATATTTCATACATTTGAAATGATGTCACATTGAGGAGCTGACAAGCTGGTTTTCTGTTGCTCTAGAGACTAGGACAGGGAGCAATGGATTCAAATAGCAGGGGAAGAGATTCCATTAGGAAGTACTTCTTGTGAGTAAGAGCTATATATATACATACATGCACAAAACACACACACATATATATAGACTGGGACACAGGAAAGAGAAAAAGCCACAGTGGCGCTGGCTGATTAAGAGCTAAAAGGAGGAGGAAGGCCCGCTGTCTTCGCCAAAGCCGGGGCCTCTGGAGGACTCCGCTGCAGCAAACAGGGACAGCGCCCCTCCCAGCCTCCTCCTTAACCATCCCCCCCCCAAAGGAACGAAAGAAGGAAAAAAGGTAGGGAAAGGAATGGAGGGACTGAGACAAGGGGAGCAAGGACTGATACAGAAAGGGGAGGAATGGCAGGAAGGAGGGAAAGGAAAGAAGGAAGAGAGGGAAGGAAGGGGAGAAGAAAGGAAAGAAGGATAGAAGGAAGAATGGATGGAAGGAAGGATGGGAGATGAAAGGAAGGATAGCAGGAAGGAGTGGAGGGTAAAGGAAGGAAAGGATAGAAGGATGGAGTGAAGGAAGGAAGAAATGAGAGGAGAAGGAAGGAAGGAAAAGGAAGGATAGCAGGAAGGAAGGGAGGGGAAGGAGAGGATAGAAGGATGGAGTGAAGGAAGGAAGGAAAGGGGAGAAGAAAGGAAGGATAGCAAGAAGGAGGGGGGAAGGAAGAAAAGGATAGAAGGATGGAGTGAAGGAAGGAAGGAAAGGGAAGAAGAAAGGAACACAGAAACACATACACACACATATATACATGCACAGAAATATACACATACACACATACATAAACACACATATGCATAACACGCATACACATATACATGACTACACACACAGTCCCCAAGTTAAAAAAAAGTCCCACAGCAACGCATGGCCGGGTCAGCTAGTTGTACTGTATAAAGTTTGTGAAACTTGATTGACTTGATTTTCTTTACTTTTTCAGAATCCAAAATGATTGAAAAGCATGGTGGATACAAGTTCAATGCTCCAGTTGTGCCAAGTTCATTCAATTTCGGTGGTCCAGCCCCAGGAATGAATTGAATTATCACTACTTTTCCTCCTACTGTGTGATTGTAGTGAAGAGCTTGTGTTCCTCCCAATATAGTGGTTCCAGAACTGGTTCATGTTATCTACAGCTCACTCTAAATGAATTGGTAGATTGAACGTTTAAAAAAGAAAAGCCAACCCAGGAAGTGGGACTTGATCATGCAACCTAATACTGGAAAGAAGGGTTTATGAAGATAGGAAGAACCTGACACTTGAGCTTCAAATGACACGCTGTGGAAATCAGAAATCAAGAGGGAATGTCATGAAGGCAGCTTCCTTTCTATGAAGAAAAAAGGCATCGGCTGCAGGACTGTTGGAAAGGTCTCATTTACAGTACAAAAGCTAGAAGGCCAATTTAATTTTTACACCCGTGGGACTGAGTATTTGCCCAACCTTTTCCCCATTACCTCCCCCCCCCTGCTGGGTATCTATTCTTCTAATGTACATAAAGTAATTGGATAGCCTTACTTAACACTTCCATCATTTCCATTTATCAGGATTGTTCATATGTAGAATATCGGACACTTATTGTAGCACTACATAACTGATTAAATCTGTAAATGATTTAGCACTTTCATATTGAAACAAGCCTGCTAGCCTATGTACAAAAATAGCAAATTGTTTGTTTTATTAAAAAAAGGGATGTTCTGGGGAAAATTTCAAGTTATTAATTTAAAACTAGCAGTTTTGTACCTGGTGACTTTGTGGTGCAGTCACCACTGGTTGTGACTTGAATTTGGTTATGTAAAAAGGGGTTAGTGGTATTTCATTGCTGCTAAAAAAGAAAAAAATAGCAACACCTTTTGTGTCCTTTGTTTTTTTCTTAAAGCTGTCAATGTACAAGTGGAAATTTGAATACAGAAACCTTCATGTTTGAGATGGGAGTTCATTTTCTCAGCAGCATGTAAAATCTGACATGAAGTTCTGCTTTTACAGGAGTGTATTTTGAAGTGTGGTGGTGAAACATCTACATAGGCAAACTATTAAAAAATAATTTGGATATCTTGGGTTGGACCTGATTTGAGGTTTTATTCCCATATTCGGGAATGTTTATTCTCAACCTTACTCCTTTTCCAGCACCAGATGGAGGTTTTAATATCATCTCCTCAACCCATCTGTAAGACACCTAAAATTGACATTCTTTCATTTGCCTGATCCAGCTAGGACAGTGGTCCAGTTCAGACAATCATTCTGGTTTAGAAAGCCAAGATACAAAGCCTGGCACACTCATGTAGCACCGTTGAACAAGCCACATTTACCCCGGAAGTCTGCTAATTACCTAGAACCCTATTTTGTGGGTATTGGGAACTTTGGTTTACCGTGCTTGGAACGAGCCAGAATCCTGAAATCAGTTTTGTGATTTAAATTCCTGGCTTCTTCAAAGCTGCTAACTGCAGCCTCCCAGCTTGTATGAAACAGGAATCTATAGATACATCCGGTAGTATTGTTGCTTGTACAAAGGGGCTGTGTGTTCAGATAAAGGCTGACTGCTTTTGTGGCTTATTAAACAAATGTGATTATCTGAAATGGCTTCAGGGTTTCCAAGTCCCGTTTTTCAAGCTACCATTCTTTCTCCCTTGTTATATTCTTGCCTACAGGTATAGTAGCTAGCATTTTAACTTAGAAAGGCAGTGAACTACCCTCTCTACTGGGACCACTATTTAAATAATTATAGGAAGAAGCCAACATCAAAATGATGTGACTCTGCTTAATGCCCCATCTACAAAATAAATATGAAAATAAAATCTTAAATGCTGAATTTTTTGATTTGCCTTGATCACTGGTGTCAAATATTTTAAGTAAAATGTTTCTTTCTCCTGTCTGTTTTATATTTAATGTCATTTGCTGTTACAACTAATACTGAACAAGCTACCTTAATTTTAATGTAAACCTCCAAAAATTTTAAGGGCAGGTTGAAAATTGAATTGAATTTTTATCTATAAAAGAAATGGAAATGAACTTCTATATTATGATATTCAAAAATGCAGTCTTCAGAAAATCAATTTGTGTGACGTGTGTTTGTTTTCTTATGTATACATTTTGGGGTTGCTTGGAATTAAGGTTCCCAGTAGAATACCTACCTCTCAACTTGTCTCAAGCCAGACCAAGGGCTGTCCCTTTTCATTTATGCTTTTTCTGACTCCAGACTTTGCCAAAATGTAGATTTAATAGGAAGCAGGCTACTGTAATCCCTTACCTAGCTGCTTAAGAGAGGGGCATCTTCCTTCCATCCAATTTTGCATTCAGGTTCTGGGCAAACTAGCACAATAAAGTTGAGTTCCTCAATCTGTCTTGTAAACTTTGTTGCTGTTCTTTCAAGTTTGTTTCATGTCTAGTAAACAATTTTGTGATCTGTATTTGTTGACTAGATTTTCAAATATAACCATTAGATATTTCAGTTGAAAAACAAGTTTTAAGGGCAAAAAGAATCACACAAATCCTAAAAACTAATTGCAGAGGCACCACATTATTTCTCCAGTGTTAGCTATCCGTTCCTCTGTAATTTTATGTTAGTACTGGTCAACTGGAAGTTTTGGTTACACTGTGTAATTTAAAATTATCTAAATCTACTTTTAACTGAATTATAGTTTTTAAATTTATTTATTTGTTGAGGCTTCTATGCCGCCGACTCCCGGGGGCTCGCGGCGGCTCACAGGAGCCGAGAGGCAACAATAAAACATTGATAAAAACAGCAAAAGCAATTAAACAATAAAACAAGTAAAAACAGCTAGGCTGTACAGGAATAGCATACATAAAATGCACAGGCTTATTCTCCAAAAGCTTGCTTGAATAGGTGGGTTTTGCAGGCCCGTCTAAACGGGAGCAAGTCCCTCAGGGCCCTGGTTTCGGCCGGGAGGGCGTTCCATAGCGTTGGAGCTATCACTGAGAACGCCCTCCGGCCGGTAGCTGTTAAGCGTGCCAACCTTGTTGATGGTATCTCCAGGAGGTTAGCGTCCTCAGACCTTGGTGATCTCGATGGGCAATATGGAGTGAGACGGTCCCTCAGATACGCTGGCCCCAGGCCGTGTAAGGCCTTAAAGGTAAGAACCAACACTTTGAAGGCGACCCGGTGCTCGATAGGTAGCCAGTGCAGATCCTGCAAAACGGGTTATACGACAACCTGCTGGGGTACCAGACAGGAGTCGGGCGGCAGTGTTCTGCACCAGCTTGAGCCTCCGGATAGCCGACATAGGAAGGCCAACGTAGAGCGCGTTGCAGTAATCTAGCCTCGAGATGACCGTAGCTTGGATCACCGTGGCCAGGTCGCTCCGGGAGAGATAGGGGGCGAGCCTCCTTGCCTGGCGGAGATGGAGAAATGCAGCCTTGCTGACCGCAGAGACCTGGGCCTCCATGGTCAGCTGGGAGTCAAGATGGACCCCCAGGCTCTTCACGGACGACGATGGGCATAACGCCACACCGTCCAGGGTCGGAAGCTGAGCACCTACCCCGCCCGGGCCACCCAGCCACAAGATCTCGGTCTTCGCCGGATTCACCCTCAACCTACTGGCTCGCAGCCATCCAGTAACGGCCTCGAGGCAATGTTGGAAATTATCAGGGACGGATCCCGGCCTGCCCTCCATCCTCAGAATGAGCTGGGTGTCATCAGCGTACTGGTGGCACTCCAGCCCATAACTCCACACCAGCTGTGCAAGTGGCTGCATGTAGATGTTAAATAACAGAGGGGAGAGAATGGCCCCCTGCGGAACTCCACAGGTTAGTGGGGAGCCCTCGGAGACCACCTCGCCCCTCACACGCTGAGACCGCTGGTGGAGGAAGGAGGTCAGCCATGGCCAGGCGGTGGATCAATAGATTGTGGTCGACCGTGTCAAACGCTGCTGTGAGGTCCAATAACACGAGCAGCGCAGACCCGCCTTGGTCGAGCTGGCAGCGGAGTTGGTCTGTGATGGAGACCAGAACCGTCTCCGTCCCGTGCCCCGAACGGAAGCCGGACTGGAAGGGGTCAAGCCACGTTGCATCATCTAAGAAGGACTGCAGCTGCTCCATTACTGCCCTCTCAACCACCTTGCCCAGGTACGATAGTTCTTTTCATAGGTAATTTTTGGTAAATTTCATTTTTTCCTGCTGGCATGTTGTAGAAACACATTTTGTGAAGACATCTGTAGTAGTAGCAATAGAGATTATGATATTTTATGTTATATGGCTCTCTTTGCAGCTCAAGGCAGAGTGTAACATAGTTACATAGTTTAAAAACGAAGGACCATAAGAATATTAAAACACCAATACTAATAAAATGTAAATTTAACATTCATAGTTTAAAGTTGACTTGTTAGACCTGCCAGAAGAGAGAGCCTTTAATTGTGTCTTAAATTCTGACCGCTCATTTTGTTAGCTTCTGGCTGGTTGGAGTAAGCATCCCCCTGAGGACCTAAGTGTCCAAGGTGGAGTATTTGAGCGAAAACGATCCTGCAGGTAACCTGGACTTAAACCATGCAAGGTTTTAAAAATAATAGCCAATACTTTGTTCTTTGCTCGAAAACTAATTGGCAACCAGTGAAGTGATTTTAGTATAGGTGTAATATGCTCACTCCAAGATGTATCCATAAGCGATCTGGCTGCCATGTTTTGTACTAACTGGAATTTCCAAGCTTGGTACAGCACATTGAAGAGGTTCCACCTTTGGATTACTGGTGCATGCACTACCACCTTCAGTTACAACCCTTCTTGAGCATCTGCGGCTTAGTAGTAAAGCAAGTCTAATACAGAATGGACTGCCTTAGAGTGGTGGACTCTTTTTTTCTGGAGCTCCTCAAACAGGCTGAATTGCCATCTCTCGAGTGATACCTGGGTTAGAGCACTGCTTCTAAGTATCTCAGTGCCAGGTTTTATTTTATTTTAAAAATATTACTTCCTTTAAAGGACTGAAGATAATCTAAGAATGAATGTGGTAGTGTTTTGTTCTGAATGACCTAAAAAAGGAATGGGCAGTTGTGTGACAATCCAGAAACAGGTTTATTTACTACCTGTGGCAATGAGTAGTTTTCCGTCTCAGATCATTCGGGTATTTTGCACTTTACTTCCCAGATCTGTTGGCACTGCTGGAAGTCAATATACACAAAGCTAAACCACAGGGCATAAAGGGGCAGATCTATGGGAATAAAGGTGTAGACAAGTGTTTGAGGTAAAAATCACAGGTATAATCATATGAACAAATTCAAGTGCTAAATAGCATAACAATCTCACAAAAAGCACAATGCAATGCAATTCATTCACAGTGTTCCAGATTCACATAATAACAATAGTAGTGCCCCTACAATGGTATAGGGCCAAGTACAATATTCCAATAGAGTCTGTGTTCCCCTATCAATAGTCAAGAGTATGGGGACTCCCCGGGGGACGAAGATGGCGGCAGGTTGGGCACTTTAGGGGCTCCTGAAGTGCCTCCCTCTCCACCGGCCGGAGGGCGATCGGCGCCTCCATCCACGGACACAGAGGTGTCCGGTGGGATCGCCAAGCCGCTAGGCGGGCTCCGCTGGCTCCAGGGATCTCTCCCCCCTCAAGAGGGAGAGATTGCGCGAGCCCGGGTTGCCGCCGCGGCGTCGAGCGGGCCGAGGAGAAGGGAAGCGGGCGGCGACCCGCACGTACTGCCGGCCCTGTCCCCCCCCCCACACCAACGGGCGGAGGGAAAGAGAGGAGGAGGAAAACAAAGAAGAAAGCGGCCGTAAGTTGGGGGGATCCCCGGGCCGTGGCAAGAGAGGGCACCGCCAGTGCTGGGGGGGGGGGGAGGCGCGCCTTCCCAGCCCCAAAAGATCTACGCAGCCCCGCAGACCCCCCCATCGCAGCAGAGATAGAGACCAGGGTAAAGAGGGAAAAGGCCCAAACAGAAAAAATATGAACTCTCCTCTATACTAGAAATAAAAGGGGGGGGGAGAGAAAAAGAATCATCCCAGGCAACAGGGGAGCCAAGATGGCGGCCATCCCTGCCTAACTCCTGAAGAAGACAAGCTCTTTGTTTTTTTTTTTGGCGGGAGCGCCATTTTGTGGAGGAAAAAAGAAGAAAAAGAAGACAATTAAAATAAAACAAAAAGGGGAATAACAAATAAGTGAATAACTGGACTGTAGCAGGAAAACCAGGAGTCTTTCAGAATAAGTAAACAACCAACAAATAAATACAAAATGAACACCCCAAGAGAGGAAGAGCGGAGGATGAGACAGGAAGAGGGGCCAGAAGAGGAGGAAATAACCCTGGGGGATGTCCTTGCGGAGCTGCGGAAGATAGGGAAGGCCCAAGACGGTTTCCTGCGGAGGATGGATGCCATGATGTCCCGGCAGGAAGACCACATGGGCGCGAACCGGGGGCACCCCCTACAGGAAAGTTCAGAATCAAACGAAGAGGCGCTCCCCACAGAGCCAGGGGTTGCCGATCTCCTATGAGGATGGAGAGGATGCCCCCCGGGTCAAGGGGGCGTAACGAGATGTACAGGTGGAGAGGAGAGAGGGAAGGAGAACGTAAAGCCGGGGGCAGGATCAGAGGAAAGAGGACCGCGCCCCAGAAATAGGGAGGCAGCCCTGCTGGAGGCGGCAGGAAGGACCTCAAAGAGCCCTAACACCTCTGCTCCCCAAGAAAGAGAAGAGGGGAAGAATCAAGAGGTCGCTACAGCACCCAAAAACCCCAGCCTGGATGCAGCTAAGAAAGACGGCAAAAAGAATGGGACGCAGCCCACTAGGAAGAGAGGCAGGGCGGGAACACCCCAGCAAGGAAGGAAGAATAACCTGAAGAAAAGCTGCCCTTACTCTCTTGAAGCGTATTTCAGGCCTACAAGAAGTGGCATCCCGGAGATGGCATGGAAGGCCTCGGAGATGGGGCTAAAATGGAGGTTGGAGGCCGTGAAGGGACGCGGGTCCGGCTATGCTGGAGGACAGAGAATGGACAAGGCATAAAATGGAAAGTTTTGGAGACTACAGGAAAGAACAAAAGCGTCTCAAAGGACAAAAGCTAAAAACAACAGATTGCTCCTCCGAGGGCTATGCTGGAAAAAGGACAGAAAGAGGACCTGTAAAAAGAAGTGACCAGCTCACAAGGGGCAAGAGAACACGCTGGAACAAGGACTTTTGGAAACAAGCTCCTGTCTTTATCTCTTCCCATCAACATTACCCATCACTAGCCTTCCCAGAACCCGGAAAGCAGCCTCCTTCACCGCCCACCACAACCCCCCATCCCCGCATCCCTTACCACCGACCCCCCAGCAAACCCCCTTCCCATTCCCTACCCCCCTCTCCCATCAACAGCCTCTCCTTCAGCCCTGTTCCTGAGACTGTTCCCCCACTTCCACTGTTTGTTTGTTTATGGAAAAACCCCAATAAATATTTTTTTTTAAAAAAAAAAAAGTCAAGAGTATAATAACTCATAGGCTAACGACTGAGTCAGAAAGGGAGCCTTGGTGGGTTGAAGAGCTGGCAAGCTGCTGGATGGGCAGGCGCCAACGGCTGGAGGTAAGCTGACGACGCCAAAACTTCTGACCGCTCCTCCCCAGTGTTGTAGTAACACAATAAGGACTCAAAGTTGATACAGGAGATTTCGCGTTTCCGCATTCTAATACATGTCAATGCTGTGAGTCATCTCCCGGGCTGGAATCAGGGAGATGACTCACAGATGTGGGAGATGAGTCAAGCATGGTGGTGCCCGTGTCTCCATAAATGCCTTGATAGGATTGCTCAGCTAGCCTCAGAAACTGTGTAGTTAATTTCGGGATAAATTGGGATTCTGAGATGGCCTGAGGATGTCTGGAGCAACTGAATTATCAGATACAGAACAGAAATGCTCCTTACAATGACAAACATCCAAGGATGTGAGTCTGCCATTCCAATTATGCCATTTGCTTGTGGAAACAATACTGCAGAATTTTAATCTCATGAGAATCTGATAGGAAGATATAGCCATTTACCCCTTCTTGAGGCAGAAAGCAGGAAATGTGGGGAAGATGTTACGCTCCCTACCATTAATAGCTATTTAGTGCAGGCACTCTAAATGAAGCATTTGTTTTGCTTCAGCCCAAATATGAGTCTTCTCTAAAGCAGATCAATTAAAAATGACTTCATTGTGTTGTTTACACTGATTTAGTAGGACTATTTCACTAAGACTAGCAACTCCGCTTAGCCTTAGACCAGGGCTGTCCAACTTCTACCGGACCGAGGGCCTGAATTCCGGTCACTGATCACCTGGGGGGCCTTAGGGTCTGCCCCTGCCCCGGCTCCACCCCTGCTCTGGCCCCGCCCCCTCCACCAGCTCCGCCCCCTCCCCAGGCTCCAATTTACTTACAATTACTAGTTGCATTATTAATTATAAAATAAATTAAAAAATTGGAACTAAATGAAATAAATATAAATATAAATAAATATCAGAAACACACAGAGAGATGGATTGAGGAAGGGAATATATATGGGAGGGAAATAAATATAAATAAATAACATAAAAGCAAGAATTAAAGCAAGGAAGAAAGGAGCCCACCCCAGCAAAACAGCCCTCAGTTCCAAATTAAATACATTATATTTCTGCCCCATATAAATACATTATTATTATATTTCCACCCCAGCTCCGCCCCCTAATTAAAATACAATTAAATATAATTATAACAGAAAGGTGGAAGGTTGGAGGTTGGGAATAAATTAGGGAGGGATTAAAACACAAATATAATTATAACAGAAAGGTGGAAGGTTGGATATTTAATATTATATCCCCAGAACAAAATTATATTAATGAAGCAATCCATTTAATATATCCCCCAGCCCAGAACATTTGGGAGTTGTAGTTGCTGGGATTGGTAGTTCGCCTACAATCAAAGAGCATTCTGAATCCCACCAATGATGGAATTAACCAATCTTGGCACACAGAACTCCCATTACCAACAAGAAATACTGGAAGGCTTTGATGGGCATTTACCTTGAGTTGTGGAGTTGTAGTTCATCTCCATCCAGAGAGCACTGTGGACTCAAATAATGATGGGGGGGGGGAGGAGGCGGGGCAGGGAGAAGAAAGGGAGCCAGCTCCTCCTCCTGACCCGCCATGGCTGATGCCTCCTGCCCAGTGCACCTCTTCCTCCTCCCTGCACCCCGCCCCCTTCCCTCTCTCCATGGCACTGATGCGAACCGGATCGCATCGGTGCTGGCGAGAGAGGGAAAGGGGCAGTGCAGGGAGAAGGGAGCCAGCTCCTCCCTGCACCGCCCTTGTTCCTCTCACTGGTGCTGATGCAAACCAGATCGCATCGGCGCCAGCGAGAGAGGGAAGAAGGGGGCGGTGCAGGGAGAAACTGGCTCCCTGCCCCGCCTCCTCCTCCCCTCCCTCCCGCCGCTGCGATCTTGCAGCGGCGGCGCGGAGAGAGGGACGGAGGGGGGCGGTGCAGGGAGGAGCTGGCTCACTTCCTCCTCCCTGCCCCCCCTCCTCCCCCGCCACCATTTTTTAAAAATATGTATTTTTAAAAAATTCTTTCAGGAGGGTAGCGGGGGCCGTGTATGGCCCACGGGCCACCTGTTGGACAGCCCTGTTATAACCTATTCTTGATACATTATAATCTGCAAATTTAGGGTTTGATTACAAATTGAATGTTTCCTATTTGTTTTCCTTCATTTTGGAAGTGAAACCAATTAGACACATAAAATGTCTTTTAATGTTCTTGCACTTCTGGAATTCCTAAGTTATAACATTATAGGCAAGTGAGATATCTTATTGATACTCATGTTAACAATACATTTGGACCTCTCTGCCCACTGCCAAAATTTGCCTAAAAGCAAATTTTACTGCTGAAAAACATTTTCACTTACTTTCAACACTTCGTTGTTTCCAGTACCGCTTCTCAAGGGTCTTCGTGGTGGTGCCCCGGCTCTGGAATGCCCTCCCCAATGAACTTGGACACTACAACACCAGCAGGCATTTGATGTTTAGACAGTAACCAGAACTGACTGCTAATCACATAGTATTTTAGATTTACTTTCTGCTCATTCAGTTGGTCTGCTATATGGATTACATGGATGTTTTAACTGAACCTACTTTAATAGAGGTTGTCATATCCAATCTACATACCTGGTTTATGTAATGTATTATTGTTTTAATGTTTATGTATTTTAATGTATGCATTATGTATTTTATGTATAGCATCTTTGTGTGCTATTTTGTAAGCTGTCCCGAGTCCCTATGGCAGATGGTGGTAGGGAATAAACAAAGTCTTTATTATTGGGTTGCTGTGAGTTTTCCAGGCTGTATGGCCATGTTCCAGAAGCATTATCTCCTGATGTTTTGCCCACATCTATGGCAGGCATCCTGAGGTTGTGAGCTCTGTTGGAAACTAGGCAAGTGGAGTTTATATATGTGTACATATAGAAGAAAGAACTCCTGTCTGCTTGAGGCACGTGTGACTGTTGCAATTGGCCACCTTGATTAGAATTGAATGGCCTTGCAGCTTCAAAGCCTGGCTGGTTCCTGCCTGTAGTGAATAGCTACTTAACGACCTCCTAATAAATTATTGTTATTGTTATTATTATTATACACAATTGTGTATATGTGTCCAAGTTATTTTTATCCTCCACAAAACTTGGAAATACCTGCATGTGAAACTAACCACACCAATTTAAAAAAGGAACACAGAACACATGATCACATATTGGCTGCAATTTTTATAAAATAGGAACACTTCATTCCTTCAGAATTATTTACAATTTGAAAAACTGGGGGAGAGAAAGAAATTACTGCACTTGATTAAGTTAAAAAATGAACCATAAGTTAGCTGGAAACTCACTTTGAGTAATATATTTAAAATGAAAGAACGCCAGTGTCCTCTGCAAGTGCTTTCTTTATTGGAAATCTGGTATAATAAATTCTTCCAGTAAAAAAAAAATCTGCACAGGAGATGAGGAACATCAACTCATATAGTAAATGATACACTCAAGGTCTAATCATGAACAGTCAAAGAACAAAATATACTTAAAACCATATTTTCTTTTTAATTAAGGACTGGGTAGGCAGAATGGGGATGCTGCTCTTAGTGTCTAAAGCCAAGGGTGTATCTAAAAGTAATGCAGTTTGACAACAATTTTAACTGCCATAGCTCAATGCTAGATGGTGACGGGAGTTTTATTTTACGTTAGCCTTCCCTCAAACAGTCCTATGACTCATAGAATCATAGAGTTGGAAGAGACTGATGGGCCATCCAGTCCAACCCCATTCTGTTAAGAAGGAAAATCACATTCAAAGCACCCCTGACAGATGGGCCACCCAGCCTCTGCTTAAAAGCCTCCAAAGAAGGAGCCTGCCCCACACTCCAGGGCAGAGAGTTCCACTGCTGAACAGCTCTCAGAGCCAGGAATTTATTTCTAATGTTCAGGTGGAATCTCCTTTCCTGTAGTTTGAAGTAATTGTTCAGTGTCTTAGTATCCAGGGCAGCAGAAAACTAGCTTGCTCCCTCCTGTGATTTCCTCAGATATTAATACATGACTAAGGGATACACAGTTTTAAATAGACTTTTCATGGGTGCATCCAATGATTGAAAGTCCCATATGTCCTGATTTACAGAGACCTTTGTCTGAAAAAATGAAACTCTTCCACAGGGAGGAGTATCACTCTCAAGGACAGATTCATCAGAGCAGAACTGGCTAATCTAACACCCCTTAATTTCTCTTAGCCACCTGCAGTCCATGCTTGAAACAGAAAAGTAGATAAGACTGACCGTCAGGGTCAGAGGCATGAAAGCATAATTGTGCTATTGTCCTGCTTGTTAGAACCATAAAGAGCAAATTAAAATCTGTCTTAGTTAACTCAGACCAATAGGGTAATTGATTAGTGTACACCAATGAAAATGTGCTTTTTAACTTTCTGTAAAAGTGATAAAAACTTTTGCAACCCAACTTTGAATATGATAAAATCTTTTCATGCATTGCTGTATGCATTTTTGTTGCTACTACTTGGCCCACGATGAACAGCTGCTGCAGTTGAAATTCTACTTTTGCCATCCTTCCTTTACATCCCCCTCTCGAGCAGAAGGGGTTCCTCACTTTGTGCAGTATCTGCCAGCCATTGCCCCTACATGGCCATCATGTCTCCTCTCAGCCATCTCTTCTGCAGGCTAAACATGCCCAGCTCTTTAAGCTGCTACTCATAGGACTTGTTCTCCAGATGTTTGAACTCTTTCGTCGCTCTCCAGCTTGTCAACATTGCTCTTTAACTGTGGTGCCCTGAATTGGACACAGCGCGATTCCAGGTGTGGTCTGACCAAGGCAGAATAGAGGGGTTGCGTGACTACCCTGGATCTAGCCCAGACCTGGGCAATTGCCGGCCCTCCAGGTGTTTTGGACTTCAAATCCCAGAAATCCTAACAGCTGGTAAACTGGCTAGGATTTCTGGGAGTTGAAGTCCAAAACACCTGGAGGGCTGGCAATTGCCCAGGTCTGATCTAGCCAGTGGTTCTCAACCTGTGGATCCCCAGGTGTTTTGGCCTACAACTCCCAGAAATGCCAGCCAGTTTACCAGCTGTTAGGATTTCTGGGAGTTGAAGGCCAAAACACCTGGGGACCTACAGGTTGAGAACCATTGATCTAGACACTAGACTCCTGTTTATGCAGGCCAAAATCCCATTGGCTTTTTTTTGCTGCCGCATGATATTGTTCACATTTAACTTGGTGTCCACAAGGACTCCGAGCCTATCGAGCCAGGCATTCAATGCTAATCAACCAGACCAATTGCAACAATCACGTAAGGTTGATTTAATCGGACACAGCATTCCAGGTGTGGTATGACCAAGGCCGAATAGAAGAGTAGCATGACCTCCCTGGATCTAGAACAGACACGGGCGAATTTGGACCCTCCCTCCAGGTGTTTTGGACTTCAACTCCCACCATTCCTAACAGCCTCAGGCCCCTTCCTTTTCACCCTTAGCTGCTTAAGCATGAGAAGCTGGAGCTGACAGATGGGAGCTCAACCCTAAAATAATATTACTCTAGTCTTCCAGGTATTTTGGACTTCAACTCCCACTATTCCTTGAGGAGCTGAAGGGGGGGGGGGAGAAAGGGCCTGAGGCTGTTAGGGATGGTGGGAGTTGAAGTCCAAAACACCCGGAGGGTCCAAGTTTGCCCAGGCCTGATCTAGACACTATGCTCCAGGTATGGGCAAACTTTGGCCCTTCAGGTGTTTTGGACTCCAACTCCCACAATTCCTAACAGCCTCAGGCCCCTTCCTTTCACCCTTAGCTGCTTAAGCATGAGAAGCTGGAGCTGACAGATGGGAGCTCAACCCTAAAATAATATTACTCTGGTCTTCCAGGTATTTTGGACTTCAACTCCCACTACTCCTTGAGCAGCTGAGGGGGGGGGGGAGAAAAGGGCCTGAGGCTGTTAGGGATGGTGGGAGTTGAAGTGCAAAACACCCGGAGGGTCCAAGTTTGCCCAGGCCTGATCTAGAAACTATACTCCAGGCCTGGGCAAACTTTGGCCCTTCAGGTGTTTTGGACTCCAACTCCCACAATTCCTAACAGCCTCAGGCCCCTTCCTTTCACCCTTAGCTGCTTAAGCATGAGAACCTGGAGCTGACAGATGGGAGCTCACTCCTAAAATATTACTTTGGTCTTCCAGGTGTTTTGGACTTCAACTCCCACTACTCCTTGAGCAGCTGAGGGGGGGGGGGGGGAGAAAGGGCCTGAGGCTGTTAGGGATGGTGGGAGTTGAAGTGCAAAACACCCGGAGGGTCCAAGTTTGCCCAGGTCTGATCTAGATACTATACTCCAGGCCTGGGCAAACTTTGACCCTTCAGGTGTTTTGGACTCCAACTCCCACAATTCCTAACAGCCTCAGGCCCCTTCCTTTCACCCTTAGCTGCTTAAGCATGAGAACCTGGAGCTGACAGATGGGAGCTCACTCCTAAAATATTACTTTGGTCTTCCAGGTGTTTTGGACTTCAACTCCCACTACTCCTTGAGCAGCTGAGGGGGGGGGGGGGCGAAAGGGCCTGAGGCTGTTAGGGATGGTGGGAGTGGAAGTGCAAAACACCCGGAGGGTCCAAGTTTGCCCAGGCCTGATCTAGACACTATACTCCAGGCCTGGGCAAACTTCGGCCCTCCAGGTGTTTTGGACTCCAACTCCCACCATCCCTAACAGCCTACCGGCTGTTAGGAATTGTGGGAGTTGGAGTCCAAAACACCTGGAGGGCCGAAGTTTGCCCAGGTCTGCTTAGTATACTCCCTATTTATGCAGGACTCGCCAAACTACAACTCCCATAATGCCACAGTATCGAGCCACAGCTTTCACAGTGGTGCCAAACGGCACTCATTCTCGAGTGGCGTCCATGAAGCTGGGAAGCCAAGCCTGGGCCGCCTGCCTGGCCTTGAAGGCAGAATATGGACGAGCGCGCATAACACGTCAGGAAGCGAGGCGATTGCTTTGGACGGAGCCGTAAGTGGAGAGGAGGCTCTGGGCGCACTTCGGGGGAATCTTGACGGGGAGTGGCACGTTCATCCGAAGTGAAGGACAAGCGCAGAGCCGCAAGGCGACGAGGCTCCCCCTGCCCAGGAGCCCAGCCAAGAGCTGGCCCGGGTCTTCAGAACCAGAGGGTAGGAGCCAGGAGGGAGCGGCCTGGTTTTAGAACAGCTTAACGCCAGGAGAGAATGCTTCTGGAACTTTTATTTACAGCACTACGGTGGCGCAATGGGTCAAACTTATTGAAGACTGACTGACTGACTGGTCGGAGATTCGAATCTGGGGAGAGAGCGCGCGCACGGGCGAGCTCCCTCTGTCAGCTCCAGCTCCCCATGAGGGGACATGAGAGGAGAAGCCTCCCACAAGGGTGGTTAAAACATGGAAACATCTGGGCAACGTCCTTGCAGACGGACAATCCTCTCACACCAGAAGCAAGTCGTTCCTGACAGAAAAAGGAAATCTCCCTCGCCTTTCTCCAACCCGGAGGGGCCTTGATATGGCCACACAGCCTGAGGAGAATCCCCACCGCAAACGGCAGTCTCCTCCTCCTTCCCCGCCGCCACCCGAGGGATGGAAACGGGCCCCGTCCTAGGCCTCGAGCGGAGGCCTCCCAAGCGAAGGAGGCACCTCGCTCGCTCGCGGGAGGGGGAGAAAATGGCGGCCGCGCTGGCCTGCCTGCCTGCCTTCCTCGTCCGTCTCCTTCCTTCCTTCCCTCCCTGGCGCGCGGCTCCCTGGCCCGGCGAGAGACAAAATGGCGCAGGCAAGAGGCGGCGAGGCGCGGCGCGAGCTCCGGTCCCCCCCAGCCAATGGGCCTCGAGGCGGGAGACCGGGCCAGCCAATGGCAGCCGTGGGCGGCCTCTCCGGCCGGGGAGCCGTCCAATGGGAGGCGAGGCTGGCGCTGGTGGCGGGGCCCGCCCGCACCACTCTGGGCGGCGCGCGCGGAGACGGCCGTTTCCTGTCCTGGTGCATGGTGGTCGGACGGAGGAATTGTTGGAAAATTTCTCGGCGAGGTTCGTATATAAATGTGTTTTTTACCCAGTGTGCCTTATTCTAAACGGCCGCCATCTCCGGCTGGGACGCCGCGCTGGCTCCTGGGCCTGGGCCGGCCTGGGAGGCCGCGGAGGCAGGCGGGAAGGGAGGGCAGGCGGGCGCCTCGCTCGCTCGCTCGCTCCCACCGGCGCTGACAGGAATGAGGCGCCGACTCCCCTCCCCTCCCCTATCCTCCTCGCCATCTTGCCTCCCGCCCTTCCCCCTTCCCCCCGCGGCGCCTCCTGGCCCTCCGGAGGGGGAAGAAGGGGCGAGTTCGTGGGGAATCGCGGGGGCGGCAGGAGATACCCCCCCTCCCTCGCGGAGTGGGGCTGCCGCCTCACGGGCCTGACTGACGGAGCACGCGAGACCCATTATGGGGCATCGCTTTTGGGGAGTTACCTCCCCACCATCCTATGTGTGGCCCGCCTCTCCTCACGGATCAAGGCAGGCTACAAGGTAGTTCAAACACGCAGGTCAAGCACCGCGCCATTGACACGCACAGGACCAAGATTAAAACACCAAAACTCCTGGCTTGGAATTGGACTGGGGGGGTAGGCCTCGGATTTTGACAGCTGTGGGCCCTCTCCCAGCCAGAAGGCCCCGAGGCAGGCCGCCCACCTACACCAGGGCCCTCGTCCCCACCAGGGCCAGGCAGGGCCCACCAAGGCTGGTGGCGGCAGCCAGGAGACAAAGGGGGCTCCCTCGCCATCGCAAGGCCGCACGCACTTCACCTGCATAAGAAATAACTTATTTTTAAAAACAATACACAAGTGGAAAGAGATTCCATCAAAATTACTATTTCAATCATAATTTTAATGAATATCTTTACTATTATGGTTTGCAACTAACATTTAGATTGTATTACTTTACTATTTCAATAATAATTTTGATTGAATCTTCATTACTACTGTATGCAATCTCTCGCTATTATTCCTGTATGCAACCAAAGTTTACATTGTATTACTGTTTCAATAGTTTTGATTGAATCTCATATCGTACGCCTTAAAATTAAGATTCGATCAAAATTATTGAAATAGTAATGCAATGTAAATTTTAGTTGCATACAGTAGTAATAACGAGAGATTGCATACAGTAGTAATAAAGATTCAATCAAAATTATTATTGAAATAGTAAAGTAATACAATCTAAATGTTAGTTGCAAACAATAATAATAAAGACATTAAAATTATTGAAATAGTAATGCAATGTAAATTTTAGTTGCATACAGCAATAATAAAGAGATTCAATCAAAATTATTGAAATAGTAAAGTAATACAATCTAAATTTTAGTTGCAAACAGTAATAAAGAGATTCATTAAAATTATTATTGAAATAGTAATGCAATGTAAATTTTAGTTGCATACAGTAGTAATAGAGATTCAATCAAAATTATTATTGAAATAGTAATACAATCTAAATTTTAGTTGCAAACAGTAATAATAATAAAGAGATACATTAAAATTATTATTGAAATAGTAATACAATCTAAATTTTAGTTGCATACAGTAGTAATAATAACAAGATTGCATACAGTAATAAAAAGAGATTCAATCAATATTATTGAAATAGTAATGTAAATTTTAGTTGCATACAGTAGTAATAACAATAACGAGATTGCATACAGTAATAATAGAGTCAATCAAAATTATTATTGAAATAGTAATATAATTAAATTTTAGTTGCATACAGTAGTAATAACGAGAGATTGCATACAGTAGTAATAAAGATTCAATCAAAATTATTGAAATAGTAATACAATCTAAATTTTAGTTGCAAACTAATAATAATAAAGAGATTCATTAATTATTCTTGAAATAGTAATGCAATGTACATTTTAGTTGCATACAGTAATAGTGATAAAGAGATTATATCAAAATTATTATTGAAATGGTAATACAATGTAAATTTTAGTTGCATACAGTAATAATAATAAAATACTTATATGCCGCTTTTCTCCCATGAAGGAATCCAAAGCGGCTTCCAACATGTTAAGATACAATACAAAATCAACAGCAATCAAACACACAAATATAAGACATTATAAACAATAAAAGTAATACATAACTCAGCATTTAAAACCATATTCAGTATTGAGCTATCTTTGTCAATAGAATGTACAAACATTTCTGAGATCACCATGTTCCATGCTAAACAAAATTAAAATCCTATAAACAACCAGACTGCTTTTAGTGGAAACTTCATTGTCTAAACATTCTTAGATGCCTAATCAATATTGTGTGGCTAATTTATTTAAACAACAACAGCAACTAATAAAGATTCATTCAGAATTATTATTGAAATAGTAATACAGTGTACATTTTAGTTGCATAAAGTAACAATAATAATAATCTATATCCTGCTTTTCTACCAATGGGACCCAAGCAGCTCACAAGTTAATACAATACAGATCAAAGTACATTGAACGTAAAATACAAGACCGAAATCGCACAAAGCATAATGTCCAAAAACAAGATATAAATAATAATAACTTCATTCTTATAGCCCACCACCCCTGAAGGGACTCGGGGGGCTTACATGGGGACCAGTTCTAATATAGACAAAATTATGAAGTAAATGCAATTAAAAACATAACAGATAAACAAAATAATTAAAACAATTAAAGCCAGAAAAATAAAAACATAAAAATACATCAACAACCAGCTGGAAAAATTGGCAATATTCAGACTCGGGCTAAATAAATATTGAATATTAGAAAAATTTAAAACCAATTACAATTATTGTGGAGACTCATCAATTAAATAGTATATTTTGCTAAGCTCAGTGCAAATTGACCTTGCTGTATATAGCAATTGAATTCATTCGTCAAAAGTTTATTTGAACAGGTAGCTCTTCAACTAATACTTGAAAAATAACGGAACAGGCAGTTTTAATCTCAATGGGGAGGGAGTTTCAAAGCTTTTATTTTCAAGTTACCCAAATGTTACTAACTTTTAAAAACATATTGCCTCATATTTAAGAAGACCCAGTTGTCAGACACTCCGGCCAATCTGTCATTGAAAACAACAATGACAGCCCGAGGCAGGGTCTAACATCGTTAAAATGCATAGATTAAAACCAATACTAATAATATATACATTTAAAAGCCGTAGTTAAAAATTGTGTAGTCTTGCTGGAAGCGCTAGGTCTTCAGTTGTGTTTTAAATTCTGTCATTCATTTAGCTGTCGGAGCCCTTCCAACAGGTTATTCCATAGACTTGGGACGGCCGATGAGAAGGCCCTCTGAATGATGGTCACCAAAATAAAGGCAGTCCTCTAGGTAACCTGAACCCAAACCATGTAGTGCAGGTATGGGCAAACTTTGACCCTCCTGGTGTTTTGGACAGCTGGTCTGCAGCAACAAGCACCTGAGGCAAAGCACAAAAACCAGTGAGTACAGAGCTATCGTACTGTATTCTCCTATATGGGTCTGAAACATGGGTCACCTATCGCCAACACCTACGACTCCTCGAACAATTTAATCAGCGCTGTCTTAGCTCAATCCTAAATATACACTGGACTGACTTTGTGACAAACGTTGCTGTCCTTGAGCAAGCAGGGATCATCAGCATTGAGGCCATGTTATTGAGAACACAGCTGCGCTGGGCAGGGCACATCTCTAGGATGGAGGACCATCACCTCCCAAAGATACTACTGAACTCTCTTGCGCTGACCCGTGAACTCACCATGGGTCAGCGCAAGAGAGGCACCCCCAAAAAGAGATATAAGGACTCCCTGAAACAACATCTCAGTCTCGGCCAGATTGATCACCAAAAATGATCCACCCTGGCCTCATGTCGGGAGGCATGGAGATGCACTATCCACAATGCTGCGGCCTCTTTCGAGAAGACATGCCGAATGAGTCTCGAAGAGAAACTACAATGCAGAAAGAACCGCAATTTGGTAACAGTATCACCCAAGGAGACTTTCTGCTGTGTTTTCTGCAACTGGACTTGCCTACCTCGGATTGGCCTTTTTAGTCATCAACGCGCTTGTAGAAAGCATGGATGAGTCCTTCCTAAATCTTCGTTCACGAAGAAAAGCCAAGAAGGCTATTGGGACTTGAGGGAGTTGAAGTCTAAAACACCTGGAGGGCCAAAGTTTGCCCATGCCTGATGTAGGGTCTTAAAGATCACAACCACCACCTTGTACTTTGCCCGGAAACTACTTACCAGTCATTTAAAATACATAGATAATATATTTATGACCACTAAAATACTTATTTTAAAAGGCAGACATAGGATTAAAATGCATTAAAATCATTTCAATAAAACCTAAGTTTAAATTCATAGGTTAAAATTGACTGGGTAGGCCTTTAATTGTGTTTTAAATTCCAACAGCTTATTTAGTTATTTATTTATTTACTACATTTATATGCCACTCTTCTCAACCCTGAAGGGGACTCAGAGCAGCTTACAGCAAACAACAATACTGCCAGAGTGGCTTACAATGTACATATAACTATTGCCGAAGCGGCTTACAGCAAACTGGAAAACAACAAATAACATTACTGTCATAGCACAACATCAGCACTACACATATTGCACTACAACACATTGCAATACTGATTAGCAATATTGCATGTAATACAAATACACAAATTATAATATCACGATATAATTATTATATCACATCATTGGTAGTATTATACTGTGTTAGATTACAACACACCAATACCAAATGCCTATACAACACATTATACCGTAATCATACTATTATTAGTTGTCAAATCTCTTCACCCTAGATCTCTGTATGGCTGCAATTGAGTGTGCACCGTTAATTGGCCAGTTCATTAGCTTGTTAATAAAGTAAAAAGTCAACCAAGCATATGATTTATCAGTTACTTTATTGCTAATTTTAAAAATTATCAATTTGAAGAAAAAAATAAAAATAAATAGCTTAGGACACTAACTTTGGAGAAATTTTCCCTTGTGTGTTCAATAGAGTTCTTATATTCAGTCAGCCCTCTTTATTCACCATTTCCACCATTCATAGCTTGAAAATACTGTATATATATATTTTAAAAACAAATTCCAAAAAGCAAATATTGATTTTACCATTTTGCATAAAAGGTACCATTTAAAATAATGGGATTTGAGCATGGATTTTGGTGTCTACAGGCGTCTTGAAACCTGATGCCAAGAGCCTTAATGTACTTCCTACCGCCTGCATTTTTGTTACCTGTGTTCTGTTGCTACTCATTGTTTGGGAAGAGGCAACCCAAGAAGAATTAATTCATCTAAAGTTTAGGTATTGTGACTTCAAAAGTAAAGAATGCCAAGTGTTCTAATGGTAGGGAAAATAATACTGTACATGGGAGAATAATCATGCAAGAATTCAAGACCTCATCATCTTTATTTGTGGAGTAATAAGCCATAGTGTCATAAGGGCTTTCAAAGTTCTAAGAGTTTTCTCAGTTTCTTGACATACTATTATTGCTACTATTCAACATAAATGTGTAATCCATTTCATTGCCAACTATATCATTGCAACCTTGGGTGCTGACAGATTTTTAAAATTGAATGTGTTTCACTATAAGGGTCATTTTGGTAAGTCACACACTCTTAGCCTTAGGAAGCCAATTGCAAACCTTTTCTGAACAAATCTTGCCAAGAAGCCTTGATCTGGGGTCACCATAACTTGGAAACTACTTGAAGACTCACAACAATGTAATTATATCAAGAGCAGGTGAAACTTGCTTTAAAACTCTGCTAATTGCATAATAAGATGTGGTTTTCCCCTAGGAAAAATATTTTTAAGATGTAGAGAATTAGATGAAAAGAATATTAATTTCAAATACAGAATACAAATAAGAAATAGCATTCTGGTAATTCAATAGAGATATTCATTACAGTCTACATTTTTATAAATTTTATAATGATTATTTATTTACTATATTTCTATTCCATTCTCTCTCACCCCAAAGGGGACTAAGAGTGCCTTAAAGATGGCAATATTCAATGCTGCATAATCAAAGTAAATATACAGTACAATGCATCACAAAAATTAAAGAAACAAATAATAAATAGATAAAACATAAATGCAATAAAACTGTTAAAAAATCACACCTAGTCCTAAAGTTGTCATTCGTGTTGCTGCGTTATGCCGATTCCATATTGCACTACTCCTCAAATGCCTGAATCCATAGCCAGGTCTTCACTTTTTCCCCCCTGAAAACTAGGAGGGAGGGGGCCAGTCTAATATCACTGGGGAGGGAGTTCCACAACTGAGGGGCCACCACTGAAGGCCCTGTCTCTTGTCCCCACCAGTCGCACTCCCCAGAAGATCTTAACGCTCTAACTGGATCATCATGTGTTGACAGCAACTCCGTTTATCTCTTCATTGGCGGTGGTGGCAAGAGTGGATGGGAGTTTCAGTCCAGTAACATTTAGAGAGCCACAAGTTGCCCATCTGTAATCAAGATGCACAATATATTCACAGTATACTAGATATAGATGCAGGACCCATTTCTACACTTTTAAGAAAAGTTTCTAAACATGATGCTGCAAACATATTGTTCATTCGTTCAGTTGCTTCCGACTCTTCGTGACATCATGGACCAGCTCACACCAGAGCTCCCTGTTGGCCGTCACCACCCCCAGCTCCTTCAAGGTCAAATCAGTCACTTTAAGGCAGGGCTGCCCAGGTCATCTAGCTCATCCTCAGAATCCAGTTCTAGCACCCTGCCCAATCGCAGGCCCAAAGGAGGTTGATTGCAGCCAGATGGGGTGCTTTGGCCATGCGTGCGGTGCATCTTCCGCGCGGATTTTCTGCGCACGCGCACCATCCACAATTGCTTCCGGACGAGAGAGAAGCAGGGCGCTCTGCCAGCAGCGGAGGCTCCACGGTTGCTTCCGGACGAGAGAGAGGCAGGGCGGAGCACAAGACGGGGCCTCCGGCGGCCCAGCCTTGCGCTCCGTCCTGCCTCGTCCAGAAGCAACCGTGGAGCCTCCGCTGCAAGCGGAGCGCCCTGCTTCTCTCTCGTCCACCCTGCCTGTCTCTCGTCTGGCTCTATGATTGCTTCCGGATGAGAGAGAAGCAGGGCAGAGCGCAAGGCTGGGCCTCCGGAGGCCCCGTCTCGTGCTCCGCCCTGCCTCTCGTCCAGAAGCAACTGTGGAGCCTCCACTGCCGGCGGAGCGCCCTGCTTCCCTCTAGTCCGGAACCAATTGTGGACGGTGCACGCGCGCGGATCTTTTTGACTTGGTTGTTTTATAAGTAGCTCGCATGCTGAAAAAGTGTGAGCACCCCTGCTTTAAGGATATGATCCATCCATCTTGCCCTTGGTCAGCCCTTCTTCCTTTTTCCTTCCATTTTTCCCCAGCATAATTGTCTTCTCTAAGCTTTCCTGTTTCATCTTTGCCACTAATATCCTTCCCTCCAATGAGCAGTCGGACTGTAAACATAGGCTTATGCTTTTTTACAAACATTAGGTGGAATTAGAATTAGTCTTGTCTGTATTAGATGATAACATGTAAGAAGAACAAATTAAGAAAGACCCAATATTGAAATGTGCTAGTAATAAAAAAGGCCCTTGAAAAAGTTTCAGCAGCCACTTAAAGTGAAAGAGTACTGATTGAATTATATTGCAAAGTTTAGGAGCACTCAACTGAAAGTCAGTCTGAATGAAATCAAGAGGTCCTAATATTAGGCATTAATTCCCATTGAACCAGTGGAATGTGCGGGCGAACATACTATTCTAGGATCATATTGTTAAAATACTGGAATTTGCTACCGAGTGTGAGGTCATGTATATTTTTCAATTTACTTTGATTTATAGCATTTCCTAATCCTTTTGTGTGTGTGTCAGGAACAACTTGAGAAACTGCAAGTCGCTTCTGGTGTGAGAGAATTGGCCCTTTACAAGGACGTCTGGGTGTTTGAGAATTGGCCCTTTTCCAGGGGACGTCTGGGTGTTTGATGTTTTACCATCCTTGTGGGAGGCTTATCTCATGTCCCTGCATGGAGAGCTGGAGCTGACAGAGGGAGCTCAACCCGTCCTCTCCGGATTCAAATTGCTGACCTGTTGGTCAGCAATCCTGCCGACACAAGGGTTTAACCCATTGCACTACCAGGAGCTCCCATTTCCTAAACTAATCTATGTCGATGATGCATGGGATTAATTCCACTATAATTCTATAATAAGGTCAGCAAAATTGTGACTTGTCCTGCCAGCTGTAGCTAGGCTTCACTAGTATTTGCTTGCATAAATAAACTGACATTAAATATTTTACTATAATAATAAAAAAAGTAGGTTACCCCCCTCTCTTGAATCATGATAGCCAATGTTACTCTCCTTTGCTTCCTCCTTTTGCTTATTTCTACTCCACTTTTTAATTGGAATTGTAATAGTCTGTGGCTCACAACTTTGAAAGTTCTAAAATTAAAAACACACAAAAGGTAAATATTAAAATATTAAACACGCTACAATTATTAAAACAATTTGGTTAAAATACAATTAAGTAAATAAAACAGTGTTGTGAATAATTCACTAAAACCATACAGCACCCCCACCTCTTTTTTTTAAAAAAAATCTGTTTCAAAAGCCTACTTGGATAAAAAAGGGTATGTTTGTGTTTCTGCTTGTTAACTCAATAATAATTACAGTATTCTCATGCCTCCAAGGTGTTTCATTAATTTGTAGTTAACATATAAAGGCTATAGATCCTGTAAAACTACCGTGAATCAGTAGAACTAGGATGTGGGGAATGATGTGCCACAAAAACTGTACAAACTAGCTTAGTTTAGAAATGGAAGCATAAATCAGGAAAGACCTCAAGTTCCCATTTATTTAGGTAATGAGAGATTGAATGTAAACATATGTGTACAATGTATAGACAATGTATAGGTCTTTAAACCTTCAAGGATAGTATTTCCACTAGTGTGGGCTTTTTTTTACAAGTTACACTAGCATAGCAGTAACACAGTATGGAAATGTATGTCTCAAATGGATTGCAACATCTAGATTACTGGCCCCAACATTTACTTATTTGTTCCGTTTTGGGCTATTTAAACACTGTAACTAAATGTCTTTACTGAGGATTAAAATATTGAAAAATATTCAGGAATATACATCTCTGATGGCTAAAATAACATTCTTTCATTTAAAGAGGTATGTATTATTATGATTCTGCATGCTCCTCTTCAGCGAGAGACTATTTATACTTGCCCAAGAAGTGAGATCTATTGGAGGAGCCCTCTTCTGTATCTAGAAGTAGAAGTATATTTTTGGAGGATATGGGAAGGAAGCTTCTCTGCAACGGCACCACAGTTGTAGAATTCTCTCTCCCCAGATGCCTAATTGGTGCCAGTGTTGGGATCAGTTTGGTGGCAGGTCAAAATCTAGCATTTGATAAGCTTTCAGGCATACCTGATTTTGTCTGGGCTATGAATGTCCTGTGATTACATTATTTAGACATTGTTTTAACAGGTTTGAATTAATCTGGTTTTAATAAATCTTCTAGATAATATGTTTTTAATATTTTAAAATTATTGTTATTATTTGTTTTAAACTGATGTCATTGTACAGCTGCTCTGAGATATTCAGATATAGGATAGGACACAAATATTTAAATAAGATCTTGAAGAACTCCTTTCCTGATAAGTTTATCAAAATTAATAAATAATATTATTTTGTTCGAAGAAAAACACCATTTAACACGTGACATGAGCAATTCTATTCTGAATTAATATTATATATGTTCTCTTTTATGTTTAGATAGACAATGTTATTAGCTCAGATCAATCGAGATTCCCAGGGAATGGCGGAGTTTTCTGGAGGGGGGATGGAGGCGCAGCATGTAACCCTCTGTTTGACAGAAGCTGTAGCTGTTCAAGGTAAGTGAAGCCAATAGTACTCATTTTCAGTTAGTGACATATCAAATCAGCTATATGAGCAAACCTCTAGAACAGTGGTTCTCAACCTGTGGATTCCCAGATGTTTTGGCCTCTAACTCCCATAAATTCTAACAGCTGGTAAACAGGCTGGAATTTCTGGGAGTTGTATCATACGTGTTATTTATTGTATGAGGGTTGAATAATTTTTGAAGGCCTGCTGGGAAAAGGAAACACCTGGGGACCCACAGGTTGAGAACCACTGCTCTAGAACATAGGGATGTTTTGAGTCTCGGAGTTCACTGTAAAATCCATGACTTTGCCAAATAATAAAATCTTATTTTCCCATAGTCTGAAATATCTTCTCACAAGAGCTTGTGCATTAAAGGTGGGTTGTATCTTAAGTACCCCCAAAAAATTAAAACATTTATCTTGTTTTTAGATGGAGACAACTTAGACAACATGGAAGGAGTCAGCTTACAAGCAGTTACATTGTCTGATGGTTCCACCGCGTACATACAACATAATTCTAAAGGTATATTCCATGTAAATTTGCTAAATAAATTGCATAAAATGTTGTTCTTTCACACCAGTATCAATTTACAAAGCCAAATTGTGTCCATACAAATAAAAAGACTTAACAGAATATCAAACATGATTAGTCTTTATTAATATAGATACAAACATTACTGCTGCATTTCTCAAGGCTTGAATACCAGCACCATAGATAAAAAGGTGTTTTACAAATAATAGCAAAAACTTTTTCCCGAATCTTCTGTTTTGCTGTTTAATCCATAAAAGTGCCCTTTTCCATTGAGAAGCTCATTGTTTACTGGCTAAATATCTGAGGGACAAAGCAAAAAATTGACATGGTTATTGTGTATTTGTCCAAACGTTCACTTATGCAAATCCATGCATAAAGTATTTATATCTATATCTAAATATATGCACACATATGCATCCATAATCTATACCAGGGCTGGGCAGCCCGGGGGCCGGGTGCGGCCCTTTGGCCAATTCTATCCGGCCCTTTTAAGGGCCCCGGCAGGCAGGCAGGCTTGCTCGCCGCTCGCCTCGTCCGCTCGCCCTCTTGCCCACTCCGGCTCTCCCAGCGCCAGCAACAGCAAGGCCAGGCAGGGGCATATTGAGGATTCGTGCCAAGTTTGGTCCTGAGTTTCCCATCCTTTCAATGGGGTTTGATCTCTTCCTTTTCCGTCACGAATCTCAAAGGCTCGCTGTCAGGAGGTTTTTTGAAAGGTGGGAACAGGAAGTCATCGAGAGGGAAGGGACCCCAGGGCTATCCAGCCCAACCCCCAGGGATACACAATCAAAGCACCCCCGACTGATGGCCATCAAGCCTCTGCATAAAACTCCCCAGAGAAGGTGACTACAAGGAAGCATTTTATTTTAGTGGTTTTTATTATTATTGTATAATAATTTTATTATAATAATATAATAAATAATATAATATAATGTTATATTATATTATAATTTGAATATATTATAATGTCTATATATATATACTATAATATAATTATATTAATGCTAATAATATATGAATATTTCTTGATATATTAATATGTTAATATTAATGATGTGTAATATATAGTAAATATAGTAAGTGAATAAATAAATAATGTAGATTAGCATGTAGTTCTGCCTTTAGATGTGGCCCTCCATAATATTTTTTTACTCTTGTGTGGCCCCTTGGAAAAAATAATTGCCCACCCCTGATCTATACAGTATGTGCATTCTTACTCTCAGATTGACTCACACATTCTTCGCTTGGGGAGAGATTGCAGTTTGTACATAGAAGTGATACGTTGGAACCAATGGCTCTGTGAGCTGGGTCAGACCTTTTGTCTGGTGGTTCCTTCCTCTAGTTTAACTATTTAAATGTATATGAAGAATTGGGATCTAATGTATCTTTAGATGATTAAGCATACAATTCTGTGCATGCTTACAAAGTAGATCCCATTGTGCTTTGAGGGGTCCACTTCAATGTCAAGGTATGTAAGATTGCATCATAAGAATCTGTTCCCATGCTCAGTTGCATCTGCCTTGGAGAAAACACATTTCCCTAAATCTGGACAGTAATAGTGAAAAATGTACATGGTGGAAGAAAAATAGCTGGGTGGATTTCCCCCCCCCCCCCAAGTAGTTATTGGAAATGGCCCATTGTGTGCATATATGCAAATACAAGTATTCTGTTTTTTAATTTAAAAAAAAAACCTCCAAAAAAATTTTTTTTGACCCAAATCAATTTGGATAAGAGGTACTCTGCCTGTATTGTAATATTCTTGTTATAACTGCTATGGCCGTTGGCTCACAGCAAATAATATTTGACATGATGTGATAATATTTTACAAAATGCAACAAAATGCTGTAACATATTTTAAATATCCAGTAAAAGAGCAGCACTTGAAAGAATATCTTACTTTTTTGTGCTAACTGGACAGGTCCCAAAATAGATCTCTCTCTGTATAACAGCAAATTGTGTTTATGTTTCTGTCCACAAGAATCTCTTTCAGGTTATTTATTTCAGACATTTGTACCCCACCCTTCTCAACCCCCAGAGGGGGACTCAGGGTAGCTTCCAGCCGGCAACGATTCAATTCACATAATAAAATGCACAATAAAATCCAATAATTACATACGGTTAAAACATTAAGTCAATTCAATTTTAAAAATATGCTTAAATATAACAGCCTCGTAGCATTATCTAGCCGAATTCTGTGGTTGGAGATTCCATCAAGCTTGTCCATAGTCCATTACCATAGCAATTGTCATCATTGTCATTGTTAGCATAATTACCTGAAGGCCTGGTCCCACATCCACGTTTTCAACTTCTTTCTGAAGGAGAGGAGGGAAGGCGATAACCTAATTTATTATCGTCTTCCCTCCTTACTCAGCAGGCAGTGAATGCAGAGATCTCACATAGGGCCCATATAACTTTTGCATGGAGTGGACCCAATTCAGAAATGGGTCTGCATATAAATCACAGACTGGGGCAATGTCTCTTTAATGTTCAATGTGCATATATTCCAGATGGCAAATTAATGGATGGCCAGGTGATTCAACTAGAAGATGGTTCAGCTGCCTATGTTCAGCATGTTCCCATGCCAAAGAGTAGTAAGTATACCATAAGTATGTTACATTGATTACTAATTTAAGGCTGTTCATATCAAAATTCAATATAACAAACAACTTTTCATCATTATAATATGCAAATTGTTTTTCTTAACTAAGATATTTTGTAATATTCAGAATATGTTGATGGGATTTTAAAATCTGGTTGTTCAATTTAACTTCTGATGTAGGAGATAGTCTTCGTTTAGAAGATGGACAGGCAGTTCAGCTTGAAGATGGAACAACAGCCTTCATCCATCATGCTTCGAAAGGTAACTTACATTAGTAAATGAGATGTGAGGGGTTGTTATCCAGATTTATCTTTTTTAGAACGATTATTTCCAATAAAAATGCACCCAAAACTCAGTGAGGTTTCCCACTGAAGGGAGTAAGGGCATAACTTCCACATATTTTCTATGCCAGGGGTGGGCAATTACCATCCCTCCAGGTGTTTTGGACTTCAACTCCCAGAAATCCTAGCCGGTTTACCAGCTGTTAGGATTTCTGGGAGTTGAAGTCCAAAATACCTGGAGGGCCGGCAATTGCCCAGGTCTGCTCTATGCAGTCCCCTGCGTAATCTCCCATGTTGCTCCAGAGAACCCAGAGCCTCCATGGAAACTCTGAATATTGAAAGCAATCAATGCATTATACTGTAATAGCTGATTGTGCGACTTTGTTTTTCATCTGGAATTTAGCAAATAACAATCAAGTTACATTATTATTCCAGAAGATACAGTGAGAATGTTGCAAGAAAATAAAAAAATGTAAAATATATAGTTAAGTGTGTACACAAATTTGCCATATAAATAACCTTTTCCAAAGATCGGAATCAAGGTTGATATATTAAAGCAGAGGTGTCAAACGTGTGGCCCTCCAGGTGTTTGGGACTCGCATCTCACAGAAGCCCTGGCCAGCTTGTCCAGTGGTCAGGAATTTTGGGAGCTGAAGTCCAAAAAACCTGGAAGGCCAACAATATTACTTCTTTAATCGCGTTTATGTTTTTAGGGAAATACACATAGCAATAACGTCTGGCTCTTAATATTTTTATATTAATTCATCAGACAGTTATGACCAGAGTGCTCTACAAGCAGTTCAGCTGGAGGATGGAACCACTGCTTACATTCACCATACAGTGCAGATGCCACAGTCGGATACCATCTTAGCTATTCAGGCTGATGGCACAGTGGCTGGCCTCCATACAGGAGATGCTACCATCGATCCAGATACTATCAGTGCTTTGGAACAATACGCAGCTAAGGTACATTGGTAGTTCAGCTAATTTTAATTGTATTTTATATGTATTTACACATATTTATATATTTATGTTTATGGTATATACAGATTCATATTTGAAAACATTGCAGGCTTTGCAACATTCAGTAGTACACGTAAGGCGGCATCCTACACACAGTTTGGATAGTTTTAACTCAGTTCAGCATTGTTGTACATTTACTTATATGGCATTAATTCGTTATGTTATTGTTAGAGAGAGTAAGCCTCTGTCTGCTAGAGCAATATTTTATTTCAATTTTTCTCACACATCCTGGGTGGAGGAGGATGGCCTCCACTTACTTCTTCTGTCAAAGTTGCCTATGAGGAATTGACCTAAAACAGCTATAGTCATTTTATTTTTATAGACAGCTTACAAGCAGATTGTTAACATTAATCAAAGTGTCTGTTGGGGAGAGAACAGTAAAGTCAGTTGTGATTGAATGCAAAGTCTACTCTAGTATAACAAACACAGTCGGGAGACTGGATTCTAAAATGAAGAAGTTGTCAGTAACAGGGACCTAGGTTGTTTCAGGTTTCTAGACTTAACAGCTGAGGGTTTCTCTCAGTATAGTTTAGACCAGGGGTGCCCAGGACGGTGATCGCGATCACCCGGGTGATCTTTGAGCCTCATCCGGGTGATCTTTAGGCCCCTGACCAGGTCAATCGCTGTTGGTCCTTTTCATGCACCCCTGCACGCTCCAAGCGCGTCTGAGACTCAAGAGGAGAATGGGCACTTCTGCGCATGTGCGCGGGCCCAGCTGAGCATCGCGTCATCAACGCCGCCTTCCTCCTTTGCTCTGTGATGTCTGTGAGTGGCCAGAGAAGGACGGAGGGAGGAGGAATGCAGAAGGGCAAAAGAGGGGGCGGCATGGATGACGCGATGGCATCCACGCCCGCTCCCTCTTTGGCTCTTCCGCTTTCCCCCTCCCTCCCTCCTTCTCCAGCCTCTCAGAGTCGTCACAGAGCAAAGGAGGAGGGCGGCATTGGATGACGTGGTGCTCAGCTGGCCCGCACGCATGCGCAAAAGAGCCCATTCTCCCTCTTGGAGTCTCAGGCGCGCTTGGAGCGTGCAGGCGGCGCGTCAAGAGGAGCAACGACGAAAGAAAAAAGAACGCTTTGGGAGCCATTTCCTGTCCAAACTGAAGCACAAAGGTCGGTCTTCTTACTTTCTGCCTAATAATATCTGTGTATATATGCCAGGGAGGGAGAAATGGGTGCCTGTGTGTATTTTAGCATGTCCCATTCTTTATATTTCTGAGAAACAAATGGCTTTGCAGCTACCAGGGCTCTCTGTTTATTTTCTGCCTGATTATATCTATGGGAAAATGGCAGGGAGGGAGAAATGGGTGCTTGGGTGTATTTTAGCATGTCCATTGTTTATATTTCTGAGAAAGAAAGAAGCCCCGTGCGGATGGAAGGTGGCAGCAGGAGTGGGTGCATGTGTGCGCGCATGCGCGCGCGCGCCAGGTGATCTTTTAAACTTGGTTCTTCATATGGTAGCTCCCATGCTGAAAAAGTGTGAGCACCCCTGGTTTAGACTTTAGAGAGCATACTGCATCCAGAGCTTTAAGAGACCTCCTGAACTTCTGTCTCCAGAACTTTGCTTGGTTATAGCATTTATTTTGCACTTTTGTAAGGGAATATTACACAATATTAGATGCATCTTACAGGCTCTTGGACATTTAGCAAAGGTCCTTTATTTAGGTCAGGATTTTCTTTATTGTGACTATCATAGTTTATAAAGATAAACTACAGCAAGTGTGATGTGTCACTTGAGACCTTGTTCTGCTTCATGAATGTTGTGAAGTCTGTTACTTGGGTTCTAAGTTCAGGCTTATTCATCAATAAAGTTTTGGTACATGAACTGTACCAAAGCGGGGTCCAACTGCCTGCAGCTTTCTGAGAAAATTCACTGTACAGGTATATCTCAGTTAATAAACCAGATTTGTTCCTAGTCTCTATTTTAACAGAAACTTTGGTGCCAAATAACATGGAAAGAATAGGGATAGATTCCTACACCAAAAAAAAGAACAGTTCTACACATTTTTTCAAAACTTATCATTATTCATGTCTTAGACAATCAGGTTAGGTAAGCCTTGCATTAATAATAAAATATTTCTAGAGACCACCTGAAAGTTTCCTCCAAATGCAACCCAGGATTATTATTTTTCTTTCAACAGCTCCAACCTTTCTTATCATTTCCATTTTTATGGTGAAATGTACAGATCTACACTTTTCATATTAGCTGGTGAGGCAGACTAATTACTTTTTCTTGTTTTGCTCTTAATGGTGCAAGTAGTGATTCTGGAAGCAACTGTTTACCTTGCCTGTTGTTCATTAGCACACAGAGCTAGAGTAAGATCATCTATAGAAGAATCCCCATTTTTCTCGGGTCAAGATTTCTTCTATTGTTTACTGCAGACAATAATAATAATAATAATTTATTTTCATATTTGTTGGTTTAGTGAATGGATAAAGATGCCATCAATTTTCAAAACAGACATGGAACTAAAACGCAATTACACCTCCTCTGGCCAAAATTAGATTGATACATTCAGCATACCCCATTCTTGAGTTAACCTGATCCATACCATGTTTAGTTTTTGTTTTGTTTTGATCTCAAATGTGTTGTTTTGCACAAGTCTGCTTATTTACAACCTTAGCAAAAAGAAGAGGGAATGCAATTTTAATTGATCGTAATTTCTAAAGGTATGGGAATTTGGATGTTCTGTTCTCTCTTTAAAACCATCTTGGGAAGTATTCTGTTTGACCTATGTTTCTGCTTTTTTCTATAGGTATCAATTGATGGAAGTGACAATGTTAGTAGCACTGGGATGATAGGTGACAGTGAACAAGATAAAAAAATGCAGGTATATAAATGTATACAGTTTAATTGATAGACAATAGGTTACTGACTTGTTTTCATTATGGATCTTTATTTCTTTTGTACATACATTCCAGGTTGGTTTGCATTTTGAGAAGCATTGTCAACATCCAAGATAATTGAAAGATAAAGTAATAAGAGTGACTAAGGATGTAGCTACACTATAAAATCAATGCACTTTAACTGCCATGGTTCAATGCTATGGGATGGGAGCCCCCAGTGGCGCAATGGGGTAAACCTTTGTGCCAGCAGGACTGCTGACCTACAAGACAACAGTTCGAATCCGGGGAGAGCAGGGTGAGCGCCACTCTGTCAGATCCGGCAGGGACATGAGAGAAGCTCCCACAGGACGGTAAAACATCAAACATCTGAGCATCCCCAGGGGTAGATTTCTGTCACTTCCTATTGTTTCACCCCTGTTTGTAACTAGGAGTCGGAATTAAGTTGGATGTTTGTGACTCAGGGGACTACCTGTATTCATTAAAGCAATACAAGAATGAAACATATGTCACTTTGCTTAGTAGTTGTGATTTCAGCATTTTTCTCATGGGGTGGGCAGTTGATACAACAGACATGTATAAAGGATTTGACTAAATTCCAACATCAATACCGTTTCTAAAAACAAAAAGTATAAATGACAGGTAAACATTGACAGATGTTCTTAGCAAAGGTAACACTTGCCAAATTTTTGTTGGACAGTGTTCACTGTTGTGCTTTTTGCTCTGTTATTGATGTGACTATTTGGGTATAAGAAAAACTTTTGAAGATTACTACTATATTTTTTCAGTTCTAAGATGCACTCCCTCTATATAAATAAGCATATCTAAAATGGGATGTGTCTTAGAATCAAGGGTGGTTTTTAAAATATAAAAATAAAGTTTTTTCTGTTGCTGTTATGGAAATTAGCATATGTATTACAATTTATGGTATCTTACGATCAAAGAAATACGCTATATATTTTACATATACAACTGATGAAGTAGATCCAGTCTATGAAAACTCATGCTATAAACTTCTTTCTCTCAGTTTATACAAGGTACCTTAGTATAATTTTGGGGGTGGTATTGCAGCCCACCCTACTTAAGAGCTTTTAAATACTTTGTTATAATAATTAAGAAATGAGTAAGAAAATATTGAGATTTAAATTGCAATGGAAGTATACAGCTTTTTAATGGACTTGAGTTTTACACCAAAATATTTTTTCATGAATTATTGTATGTGCGTGTAAACATACAAATAGAATGTTTATGTTGGAATTTCTTTCCTCTTAAGATTGTCTTACAAAGCCATAGTACTAGAGTGACTACAAAACATTCAAGTGGAGAAAAATCTTTCCGTTGTGATTATGAAGGCTGTGGAAAACTGTATACTACTGCACATCATCTCAAGGTAATTGCTAGAAGCATTCAATCCTTCCAGTCACTGTAAGCAATAAGGCTGTGGTGAGACATAGCCAAAATTGAACAATCTTTTAAATTTATGTCTTCAACCCATAGATTCTTATGCTGTGGCATTTTTAGATCCCCAGTTTCTTCCGTTGTCTTTCTGTGCACAGGTGACTTTGTTTGTTAGACTTTTGTGTATGTAGAGCAGTGTTTCTCAACCTGGGGGTCGGGACCCCTGGAGGGGTCGTGAGGGAGTGCCAGAGGGGTCACCAGTGACTATCAGAAAACATAGTATTTTTGTTGGTCATGGCGGGTCTGTGTGGGAAGTTTGACCCAATTCTATCATTAATGGTGTTCAGAGTACTTTTTGATTGTAGGTGAACTATAAATCCCAGCAATTAGAACTACCAAATGTCAAGGTCTATTTTCCCAAAATACCACCAGTGATCACATTTGGGCATATTTAATATTCGTGCCAAGTTTGGTCCAGATCCATCATTGTTTGAGTCCACAGCGCTTTCTGTATGTAGGTGAACTACAACTCCAAAAACTCAAAGTCAGTGCCCACTAAACCCAGTATTTTCTGTTGGTCATGTGTGCCAAGATTGATCCAATTCTCCCATTGGTGGTATTCAGAATGCTCTCTGATTGTAGGTGAACTATAACTCCCAGCAACTACAACTCCCAAATGACAAAATCAATCCCTCCACCCCACCTCACCAGTATTCAAATTTGGGTGTATCGGGTATTTGTGCCAAATTTGGTCCAGAATATACATCCTGCATATCAGATATTTACATTACAATTCATAACAGTAGTAAAATTACAGTTATGAAGTAACAACAAAAATAATTTTATGATTGGGGGTCACCACAGCATGAGGAACTGTATTAGGGGTTGCGGCATTAGGAAGGTTGAGAAACACTGATGTAGAGGATTCTTGGAGCAATGGGAACTATCACATGAATACTGGGCCCATGCTTTTTGTGGCTGTTAAAAGCAGCCCTGGGGTGCTAGTGGATTGGGTAAGAATAGAAAAAGCCTCAAGGCAGATTTCATCTTGTTTAAATAAGGCTGTGTTGAGGCCATTATTGGAAAGTGTCTTTCTTGGACCCAACATACTAGAGAACTATCCGCCAGTTTCCAAATTATCCCTTTTCCCCTCGAAAACTCCAAAGAGACAGTGCAATTTGGCTGAAAATAAGGTGTTATGCCAGCATAAGAACAGTTCAGTGCGGATCTATTTCTCCCTCATTTGCAGTCAGTATATGTTTGAGTTACTCTAAAGGGGGTGCTGTGTTGTTTAATACTCCACCTAAAAGTTTTGGCTGTCAGGTAGCGAGAAGAATACCTTTGTCTTTACACAGGATACCAAGTGTTTGTGATATCCAAGTTGTGCATTCAAAGCAACTGGTTATGAAGACTCATGTAGATCCAACTTGAACTTCCTATTCAACACAGGATCCTTTACTCATTGCTGTTTATGTGTATATTAGGAGTCCTTGAGAAGTTTACATTAGTTCATGTGACTACAATGCAGGTGCTATGGCTAGTGAGATGTTGCATATGTCCAAGATAAACAGAAAAACAAATGGTATTTTCAACAGGTACATGAAAGGTCACACACAGGAGATCGACCGTATCAATGTGAACATCCAGGTTGCGGAAAAGCTTTTGCCACAGGTAAGGCCATGGAATTCTTATTGTGCCTTTATTTATGATGTATACTTTTTATAAGAAAAATAATATCTCAGATTCTCTATGTATCATGGTAATGATTTGTACCATGATACATAGCTAGAGAAACAAGCTTGCCTCCTTTTCAATGTGACAGTCTTTAAAATATTTAAATATGGCTATCATGTCCCCTCTCAGCCTTCTTTCCTCCAAGATAAACATACTCAGCTCCCTTGGCCATTCCTCATAAGGCATAGCTTCCCAACCTTTGATCATTTTGGTCATCTTTTCTGCAGCTCTGAAAAGATTCAATAGATTCAAGGTGCCAGAAAAGAGATTCCACCTAAACATTAGGAAGAACTTCCTGGCGGTAAGAGCTGTTCAGCAGCATAATACAAAGTGCGGGCACAACTCAAAGTGCTGTCTTTAGCCTATAAAGCCCTAAACGGTTTCGGTCCAACTTACGTATCCGAACGTATCTCTCCTTATGAACCTTTTAAGACGCGAAGATCTTCTGGGGAGGCCCTGCTCTCGGTCCCGCCTGCCTTACAGATGCGTTTGGCGGGGACGAGAGACAGGGCCTTCTCAGCGGTGGCCCCTCAACTGTAGAATGCCCTGCTTAGAGAGATAAGATCAGCCCTCCTGACTTTTTGAAGAAAGGCGAAAACCTGGCTTTTCGAGCAGGCCTTCCCAAATACAGCTGTTATATGACTCACAGAACCACTTGACGATGCAACTGAATAATGATTTGATATGGAGACGCTCATGATAATGTTTTTAAGACTTTGTACGGTTTTAATATTTTTATATTATTTGCTAATGTTTTAACAGTATTTTATGATTGTTTTATTGTTGTAACTGTTCTGGCATCAAATTGCTGCCATTTGTTAACCACTCTGAGTCGCCTCTGGGCTGAGAGGGGCAGTATATAAATGTAATACATACATACATACATACATACATAAATATGCTGCTGCCTCACAGCACAGTGGAGCCTCTTTCTCTGTAAGTTTTTAAACAAAGTCTGGATGGCCATCTGTCAGGAGTGCTTTGATTGTGTGTTCCTGCATGGCAGAATGGGGTTGGACTGGGTGACCCATGTGGTCTCTTACAACTCTATCATTCAATCACTATGAGAATTTGCAACTCTCACTTTTATTGATTTTTAAGTCAAATGAAAAATACAATAATAAAATGTATTTTGTGATCTTATTATAAGATATTTATTATTTGGTATTGACTTGAGTAATGATTTGTATAATAATACTGTGCTAAACATTAGCCTTTTTAAATAGCTGCCATTCAAAACAGTGAATGTCTCCAACTGATTTTCAAGCAGGAGCAGAATTATAGAAGTGCTTATGAAATATTCCAGTTACAAATCCATTGGCATAAAATGATCATTAAGAAGTAATCAGCACCACAGTCAGTTATACTGTAGACATTTGTGACTTTAAAACATTCATATAATCTTTTTCAAGGTTATGGACTAAAAAGCCACGTCCGAACCCACACTGGAGAGAAACCATACCGATGTTCAGAAGAAAACTGCACAAAGAGTTTCAAGACTTCAGGAGACCTACAGAAACACATCAGAACACACACAGGTACATCATTTTTGTGAATCTAGTTTCTGTTAATTTATTCATAGTAAAAGAAATTGCCCCAAAACTAACTTTTCATGGAATCAGTTTAATCAGTGTGACTCATTGTGACTTCACGGTAAGCTAGTTTTACTCTGAATTTCTACCTGTTCCAGTAATTCTATCTGAATCTTACACCAGGGAGTAACGCTGATTTTTCTCAGTGGGTTGTGTAGCTGAGTAGACAGCTATAGGATTTCACTGCTAATTCTTTTTGCACAATATTTTCAAACTTGACATCCTAAGCATATGGGTTGTGCTAAACTCATGTAAAGTGGAAGGGTAGGTTTGGCTGCAACTCCCATCATCCCTATGATGGCTAGGGCTCTTGGGATTTCCAAACCAGCTGCATCTGGAAAGTCATAACTATCCCACTCCATAATAGAATGATAGAATCACTGAGTTGGAAGAGACCTTGTGGGCCATCTAGTCCAACCCCCTGCCAAGAAGCAGGAAAATTGCATTCAAAGCAGTGAGCCCTTTCTCTACCTGCCACTTTTTTTGTTCACAGCCCCTTTTCCCAAGTTTTTGGTCTTGTAGCAGGGCTCAGTTCCAGTTCCCGCTGAGGAAAAGAGTTGGAGGGAGAGGTTTGAACAGGGAGAGGGAGAATTCAGCACCATACTCCCACTCATTGCTTTAAGGTCCTCACCACCATAAAAACTAAGTCCACTCCTGTTGAATTTAGCTCATAATGTTGTACTGTAGTTTTAAACTGTTGTGGAATATCCTTAGAGGATGAAGAAGGAAGAGTTAAGGTGAGAAAGGCAAGTATAATCTCATTTGGAGTGTGTTCATTCAAGTCCAGCATTTGACTTCTAGCGTAATCATGTCCCTCCTGCTTCTGCTCTCTGAACAAAGTGAAGAGTTTCAAGGATAGGATTTACGAACAGGTTGTGTGACATTTTTGTACAAAACTATTATTTAAGGTAAAGACTGGCTTTAAGGAATGTCTGCTATAGATTGATATTAGTATAGTTTGGTTGTTTTATGACAACCATGTTATGCACAGCGCTAAGTATTATAGAAGCTATGACAATATGACACTTAAACATTTGCATCTTTTGGCAGGAAACTGGCAAACCTTACTAAAGAAATTATTTTACAAGGAAACTAAAAGTTACCTTTCAGAGATATAATTTTTAAGGCTTTCTAGTTTATATGTTATACAGTAGTAGCCAGGTGTTTGATATTGGCATCAGTAATACGCTGAACTATAAAAATTGTGCTTTTCACCCATCCCTCTTAGGCTTCTCTCTGTGGCATGACAGTATACAGAGAATCAACAGGTCTTAGCAAAAACCCATGTGAAAATACAGCACAGGAGCAGGAGGGTACGGCAACAATATAACATTATTTGTAGGGTTCATGTTCAGTATAGCCATGTATAAAATCGTTCTGTGTAAGTAAGACAGGGAACAGATGCTTTTTCTTAGAATAGTAGCATGGATGAATTTAATACTAGTCATTTAATCTTTATACCAGAGACAGGAAATGTGTAGCCATCCAGATACTGTTGGCCATTAGCCTTCATCATTAGCTATTCTGGTTCAGACTTCAGTATTTGGAATTATATTCAAACATCTAGAAGACCATATATTAACCAATGTCATTTTATTATTTTATTTTGCGTACAGATGGATAATTGAACATTGCTCAATATTTACAATGACTATAATTCATGGAACCCTGTAACTCCCAAAATTTATCTTTTCTCCCTGAAGCAGCACTTTTTAATGCTCCATGAAACGTTAAATGATATGAGATAAAGGGTCTGTGGATACAGTTGAATACTGTACTGCTGCTAAAACTCAGGAATTCACCATATTAAATGTTCTGGATTGTAGTCTGTGTCTAAAACATTTGCTCCACAGCCCTAAAAAGTAATCTGAAATTGATTTGCTTAAAAGACTCTGTAAATTACAAAGTGTTTGCCTTGAGTCCTTACCACTGCCACCCTCTGGTTTTTGCTATTTTTTGAGTACCAGAAAAACTTTCTGATTATTTGTGGAAAGGGGGTGATTCACAAAACAACATAAACAATTTAGCTAATGGGTAGCTTATTAGCATCACTACTCAGCAGTTTCTAATGGCTTCTAATCTATGGTGCGTGTGCATTCAGCAGTTTGGCCACAGGGACAGTGAAGGCAGAACCACAATGAGAAAGATAACATACAATGGGTTTCTCCATCAGCATTGTCTGCATTAACTGTTCCTGATACAGAACCTGCCCATCACACTGAAACACACCAAGCTTGTTTTAATTGTTTGATTAAGAGGAGGAAAAATTGCTTAAAAATAAATTGACAATTCTGCTGCACATATGCCTGTTGTTTACAGCCGTTATGTTTGTTACAGCCATTACGTTCACTGAAATAAAATATACACAGTGTAAAGCTATATGCACGTTTAATAAGTCAGACCCACTAAATTTAAAGGGCTTCTTTTTAGTATGTGTTTTACCTGCATTTAGTTTTGTAACTTAAATGCAGTTCTGTATTCTGCTCAGTAATAGACATATGTAATATGAAATTTTGATTCTGAATTGAAGCTTAAGATGATTTTTTAAAATCTTATTTTTCTACCATTTAAAAATTATTTCTAGGTGAAAGGCCCTTCAAATGCCCCTTTGAAGGATGTGGTCGATCATTTACAACATCTAACATCAGAAAGGTTCACATCAGGACACATACAGGGGAAAGACCCTATTATTGTACAGAACCAGGATGTGGGAGAGCATTTGCAAGTGCAACTAATTACAAGAATCATGTGAGAATACATACAGGTATTTGAACTGTATTTTATAATGCCTTGCATCATGTGTTATCTCCAAGATCTTCTCCCCAGTTGAGTTTCAGATAATAACTTAAGTCTTTCTGCAAAAATAAGGGACCCTCCATTATACCCTTAAACTGAATTTGAAATGTTTACTCAATCATGATTAAAAGCTACAGAGAAAAGGGGGGGGGGGGGGACGACAAATGCAACTTCTGTATTAGAGGATAGATGTGGACAAGTCTATATAGGGACCATCAAACGCAGCACCCAAACAAGGATCAAGGAACATGAAAAGCTCTGCAGACTGATTCAACCAGTCATAGCAGAGCACTTGATGAACCAACCTGGACACAGCATATTATTTGAGAACACAGAAATATTGGACCGCTCTAAAAACCGCAATGTCATACTACACAGAGAAGCCACTAAAATCCACAAGTATGTGGAAACAACATCTGGCTGCCAGTATTAAAAAGAACTCTAAAATCAGAACAATAAATAAAGAGGAACACTAAAAAAAACAGGGGAATTCGAGACAGGAAACGATCAGGGCCAGCTAATACCTCGCAACAAAGGATTCCCCAGACAGGAAGCAGCCAGGCTTTGAAGCTGCTAGGCTATTCAGTGCTACTCAAGATGGCCAATTGCAACATTCACACTTGCCTCCAACAGACAAGAGTTCTTTCTCCCACCCTGGACATTCCACAGATATATAAGCCTCACTTTAGGCAACAGATCCCTCAACCTCTGAGGATGTCTGCCATAGATGTGGGTGAAACGTCAGGAGAGAATGCTTCTGGAACATGACCATACAGCCCGGAAAACTCACAACAACCCAGCCCAAGAACTGCTATGCTAAATGGAAATCTTTCATCTTAAACAGGTGTAAACTATAAAAAAAACGAAGTTTCAGAGCTTTACAAACTGTAGTCTGTGGAAATATTGTGGAACAGTCAGAAGGAAGTGTATATGCTATGCACTTGATCTCCTCCCAATGATTAGATGAAGGATTTTAAAAAAAACAGGATTGGATTAACTAATAGCCCAAAACGTCTTGGCCAGGTCCCTGTGATTTTAGCAACTTTGAAGATCCCGATAGAAGTTGTAGGATTTCTTTGCAGCAGTCTCTTACTATATTCAGACAATTATGCCTAGCAAGGTGGAAGGCATTATGAACGCCATATTGCAGATGGATAAACAAAGTCAAAGAAGCCACAGCCCTAAGTTTGCAAAGCTTGACTAGGACTGTTGCTGACAGAGTGAATTGGGGGTCTCTCATTCCTATAATTGTCATAGTTCAAAGTCAACTTGATAGCAGATAACAACAGGAGCTAATAAGACCAGGTAATATAGCACAAAATTTGAAATGCATGCTGAGTATTAGCCAGTTTCTTGTCTGTTATTGTGGGCTTTCTGCTTGTTTTGTTCAGTTTTTAAGAAAATGCAACCATACGGGATCCTGAAATGGATCAGAGATTGCAGTGCACAGAAAGCAGATATTTTCTTACCTGAACTGGTTTCAATCTTTTCTCCTTTACACTTTTTCTATATAAAATTTGCCCCATTCTGCTATTTTTTGTGTGTAAAATGTTGCATTGTACAATTTAATCTCCTTTTAAAGCATTGTTTAGTCCAAGTTAAAGACAAGATTCTGTGTACTTACTTTTTTCTCATGAAGTTGCAAGCAGAGTTTTGTTTTTGTTTTTTTAAAAAAAGAACTCTTAATGTATTGTGGTGTACTTTTTGTTATGATGAGCCCATCATTCCTCTTCTGGCTCCTAGCCCTATGTCTCACTTTTTACTACTTTTTGCTACCTGTTACCATTGTCTTGCGCATACTCCTTCTGATTTCATTTTAATATATTTTCTCAATGTTTGTATCTAGGTGAGAAGCCTTATGTATGTACAGTCCCGGGCTGTGATAAGCGATTTACAGAATATTCCAGTTTATATAAACATCATGTTGTACATACACATTCCAAACCTTATAATTGTAATCACTGTGGGAAAACTTACAAACAGATTTCTACACTTGCAATGCACAAAAGGACAGCGCACAATGACACTGAGCCAATAGAGGAGGAGCAAGAAGCATTTTTTGAGCCAACTCCAGGTATGTGGTTGATTATCACTGTTCATTCAGTTTTTTCTCGTATTAACAATCCCAGCTATTAATCCTTATTGTAAACTCATACCTTTCACTTAAACACTCTGAAAGGGGTGAATTAGAGTGTATAAAAGCCTCTTAAAAGAATTAACTGCCAGAAATGTAGTTACTGCCACTAATTTAAATTGCTTTGAAAGTGAATTAGCCAAATTAACAATAGTTACGGTTATACTGTATATCTGTATCTATTTTAATATTGTATTTTATTGTATTTCACTCATTGGCATTTGTATCTTCTTTAGGTTGCTAAAAATAAAACGCTGTTTTTAGTTCATTAGTATGGATTCTCTTATGCATCCTGCAAAAATATACTTTCTCCTAAAACTGCAGTCACAAATGACTTTGTGATTCAGTATAATGAAAAAAGAGGATAAATAATCTTTACTTTTCCCATACTGTGTATACATTTATAATTGTATATACCTTTTTGCCAAATTACAAAGACCCAAATTACAAATACTTTAGCTTTCCTTTTTGTGAAGGTGTTCCACACGCTATGTCATTTTGCTTGCAACATTCTGCAGTTATTCCAGTTCTACAACTCCCTTTCTGAGATGGGATGATAGGTCTATAGATAATATTGCACATTTATTTATTTATTTAATACTTACTATATTCATATACTGCCTTTCTCACCCGGGGCTCAAGGCAGTTTACAACATACTAATAGCAAAAATTCAATGCCAACATACATGTGGACAGAAAAAACCATAATAACTAAACACATATAACTATAAATTAAATTATTAAAAGAGGTGTTCAGGATGATAATTGTGGAGAATCAGCAACAAAAATGTCCCCCTACCTCATTCTGTCAGCAGGATGTGTCACCCTTTTCACTGTACTTTGAGGTTGGAATGGCTCACTCAAGTGTGAACCTCTAGTGCAGTGGTTCTCAACCTGTGGGTCCCCAGATGTTTTAGCCTTCATCTCCCAGAAATCCTAACAGCTGGTAAACTGGCTGGGATTTATGGGAGTTGTAGGCCAAAACATCTGCTCTAGTGGATCTTGCTGTCTTTTGCAAACACAAGGAGCGTTTCCATTTCCTGGAAGGCAAATCTTGGTCCATTATCCTGAATAGTTTATTGCACCGAAAATGTGATAATTTTAATTTTCATCCTCTATTCAAGGATGCAAACTTCAATATCATTGATCCCAATATGACATTGGATTCCACGGGCTGTCCCTCCCTCCCTTTTAATTTATTTTTGTTGTTGTTGCAAAGTTAGCCATTTTTCTCCCTTGCATTTACTATTACTAACTCTTTAGGTTTATAATTGGTCTGTTTTCAAGCTTATTGGATTCACAAGAAGGATTTTGTGGTCCTTTCTGCTCTTCCTATTTCTGATACAATACACACTTAAGCCATTTTAAAGTAAATGATTGGTTTCTTATCTCTACATACAAAAAATTACATTTCACTTCAGTTTTAGATACTCCATTAGTGACACAGTGCAGTTTCTTTTTCCCTCAGAGGTTTTTTTTTAATGAATATGTTTATGAATAAACCACTGATAATATTTTTGTGCCCCAGTGCTGATAAGCAGAGATTAATGTTTAACAGAAATAAATCATATCACTGGTTTATTTTAGATTAAAACTTATGCAAACATAGAATAAATTTCAACTTGCTTGTTTTATTTTATATACAAATAGGACAGATTCAACTGATTTTAGTGTAAGCTGCTAAGTCCATCTTCCTCTAATTACATAGGCCAAGGTGATGATGTTCTGAAAGGACCTCAGATAACTTACGTAACAGGTGTTGAAGGAGAGGATGTCGTTTCTGCACAGGTTGCTACAGTGACGCAGACGGGGATAGGCCAACAAGTGGCACTTATCTCCCAAGATGGGACCCAGCATGTAAGTATTTGTGATGTTAAAGCCATCCCAACAAAATAGCTGGAATTCTGTTAGTGAATTACAATGGTGTAAGGACAGGCCATTGCAGCTCACTTTTTTGGTTGTTGTGGAATTTGGATTTTTAGAGCAGTGACATAATTGTCAGAGACCTCCAGAGCATCTCAGAAGGTCCCTCTGGATGCCTATTATGGTGCATCCAACTGTCAGGAACACTTTTTTGCTTTTCCCTCTGTTTGCTATCCACCAGGAAATTCTCAGGTTTGGGTGGGGGCTGCAAATAAAAAAAGAGAAGTTGAAGGAAAGACTATCACAACTATGGCTTGTAGCTACTTCAGGGTTGCAGCTAGTGTAGGACTACTGCTATTTGCCTTCTGATTGCTCTATTTGAGTGTACATACAAATACTGGGAAACCTAAATAAAGAATAATTAGCATACATTTAATTTAAAACAACTATTCTACTTTAAAGCATCTGAGAGTAAATTTATTCTAATCCTTAAATGTTCTAGGCATTAACTGGCGAAAGGATCCTATAAAAATTGGTGTCATATCCCTGATTGTTATAGAAAAGAGCTGTTGCTCATTCAATCTAAAACAAATACAATTAGGAAAAGGGGTTGGGGAGGGGTAATTTTTTGTCTCTGAAGAAAAATATCTCAAGACTATTTTTATTGTTTTGTTTCACCAGTAGACAACTGATGACTAAACAGAATATATTAAGATTTATTTGCTTTTGGAATTCACATCTGGTACACTACTAAAACAAATTTATACCCTTCCTAATGGAAAAAAGGTCTAATGGTTTACATTCTCTCCCCCCACACTCCTAAATGCTAATAATTTGTATTTTAATAATTACTGTATTTTTTATTGTTATATGAAAAAAGTTCAGTCCTAGCTGGAAATGCATAATATATGATCGGGTTCTTTGGCTCAAGATGTGATGCTGGTACTGAGTTATGTTTTATTTCAGGTTAACATCTCTCAGGCGGACATGCAGGCCCTTGGAAATACTATCACCATGGTCACACAAGATGGCACTACCATCACAGTCCCTGCCCATGATGCCGTTATTTCCTCTGGTGGGACACACTCTGTTGCAATGGTCACCGCAGAGGGCACTGAAGGACAGCAGGTGAATGGCTACTCTGTATGTGTGTGTATGTGTGTGAGAGCACCTATCTAGGAATCTCTAGGGCAGGGGTGCTCACACTTTTTCAGCATGCGAGCTACTTATAAAACAACCCAGTCAAAAAGATCTACCTTCCGCTCACCTACCGCGCGGCGCACCATCCACGGTTGCTTCTGGATGAGAGAGAAGCGGAGCGCGAGGCGGGGCCTCCGGAAGCAACCGTGGACGGTGCGCCGTGCGAATGGTGAGTGCGCGGAAGGTGCGCCGCACGCAGGGCAGAAGCACCCCATCTGGCTGCGATCGACCTCCTTTGGACCTGCGATCGACTGGTCGATCACGATGGACTTCATGGGCAGCCCTGCTTTAGGATCTCCAGTACTGTTCTGTGGTTAACATCTGCTGGAAGTTGCTGGAGAATCTAGATCAGTGGTTCTCAACCTTTTTTTGACCAGGGACCACTTGACCAAGGACCACTTTGACCAGAGACTCATGAGCTGGTCACTGACCGTAATAAAGTGAATTTGAACTTTAACATGACCAGGGACCATTCTCTAACATTAGTACCAAAAGAATAACGAAACAATTTTTGGTCAACTTTAGATTCAGTTTGTTGATTTGGCGTGCTGATTTCAGAAAATTGTATTGGATAGACCACATCAGCTCTAGGTTCTGATACAAAACATACTATCCAGTAGCGCCCATCTGTTCATTCACAAAAAAACATATTTCATCATCTAGAGCTGATGTGGTAGTAGTAAACGTTTGTGGGTAGTCAGACTCTCCCCTCCCAACATTCCCATTGCCTTGGTACTATAAGAGGGTTTTGCGAGATTAGTCGCTCTTTGCCATGTGGTTTTGAGGCAACAGTAGTAATGGTGAGGCTGCAGACCATGTTTTCTCTAGATAGTTCCAAAGAGGTGTTCTCTCAGGTTAAAAAAAAAAAAACCCAACAACTTTTATTTGTTTTGTTTTGTTTCATTTTTGCAAAGGTCATGTGCCCTTAATTCCAGTTAGGGGCACAGAACTTAACTCCAGTTGCTTGAGGTTAAGACGTTCTATAGTATGGGCCCAGACTAGAGAACAAAATGTACTGTTGTTTGCTGTTCAACCTACATTGTTGTGCTCACCTGCCAGGCATAGAATGATGCAGAGGAAAGGCAGAGCCCAGAGTCAATGGGGAGTTCCCTTTCAGCACCTATTTGTCCAAATAGCTAATGAGCACAGTTCCTTCAGTAGAGCCCAGATTTGCAGTCTCTAGGAAGAACTTGAAACTGCATCTTTTGCAGACAGGATATGCATGCACTACTGTTTCAGATACAGTGTTTTACCCAGATATAGAGTCTTACTCTGTATGCTCTACTTAACGCACTATCCACAGCTAGAAGAACGAGGAGAAAAATCATTTTCTTAAAATAATCTTAAGAAATAAGTCATTCTTATCACATTCAGGAAGTTTTTGTGTTTGTTTTAAAGGTTGCCATTGTAGCCCAAGATCTGGCAGCGTTCCATTCTGCTTCACCTGAAATTGGGCATCAACCACACGGACATCACCTAGTCACTGCAGAATCTCGGCCTGTTACATTGCTAGCAACCTCCAATGGGACACAAATTGCAGTACAGGTAATTAGGATGGTCTCATGTAGGCCTTGCTAAGGTTTAGTTTTCATTTTTAGAGAGTAAAGGGACTGGCAAGGGACTTGACAGGCTGCAGAAGGGGAGTGCAGAGGATACATGTGGTCCACGATCTGTACTTTCCTCATCCCTGCTCTGATGAAATGCTTTAAAATTAACTACCATCTTGCATAAGATTTTTACTACAGCAGAATAGCAATGATAGCTTTTACAATGTGACCCCAGAGTTATGCGAGCACAGCTTTATGGGTTAAAGGAAATGTTCTGCTCAGTTGGAATCAGCCCATTGCAATTATTAGGATTTGCATAAATGGTGACTAGCAAGTCCCATTAGTTTCAATGGGTCTGTACTAAATAAGGGATTTATTAGTCTTACAAATGCCTTTCTTTTCAAAAGTGGCACTGAATTCTACATCGCGTGCAGTATACCAAGAACTCTGTTAGTTGTTAAGAAATAAGCAATTACATTAAAATACTATTTCATTATGCTTTCTCAGTATGAAAATGTGTACATGCATCATACAAACATAGGCTTCATCAGAATTTGACCCACCTTATGTATATTGTCCTTTGTTGAATGAATTATGAGCATTGTCATATTCCCCATCAGTTGTTACTAACACTCAGAAATAATGTAACAATAGTATTTAGATCCAAATAACTGCATGATTGCTATTACTTACATAATGGGGCAGTAGTATTACATTTTTCAAACAGAACATCTGCATGCTTTTACAACAAACTTCTTTTGAAAATAAGGCACATGTTTATCTTATTTTAGAAAAAAAAACCAGTGAAGGCAGTATGAATATTTCAGATACCTAAATACCTAAACTAGAATAACAATCATCATTTCAAAAATCCTGCTGTTCTGGGGTGAAAAACATAACCCAAGTTTATTAGATCTTGTTCATTGGTTCCGACAATTGCTGTTGCTATAATCCTTTAATTTCTAACCTAGTCAGATACCTAAAATGTATTTTAAAATACCGTATTTTAGTTTTGATGCAGAGAACGCATTTAAATGTATTACTCTATTTGTTGCAGCTCGGAGAACAACAGTCTTTGGAAGAAGCCATTCGAATAGCTTCCCGAATACAACAGGGGGAAACTCCTGGAATTGATGATTAACTGCTGACAAGCCAAAAGGAACAATAGGAATAATCATACCTTGCTCTCAGTCAACAATTGCCAGTTGAAATCCATGCAAAGTTTGATGTGTTCTTGCTCGTTGATACTGTTTACACAAAAGTGAAGAACACTTCATGTCTATAATGTTTATGTACATGAACTTTGGGAATAGATGATTTTCATCTATTAGGACTTATGCTCTACCCAGAACTATGGAATTAGGATTTTATATTAAATTTTCTTGCTTATACTTACATCATATTCCAAATCAGACTACAGACAAGCAAAGGGTACCATAGAGATACTGGGATGAGTCTTAAAGTCAAAAAAACAATGAAGGCATTACTGAATATTTCAGATATCTGAACTATGATAACAATAATCATTTCAAAAATCCGTTGCGAGCCAAACAATTCTTATGGTTTCTAATATAAAGTTCTGAATTTTGAAAACTTTGTAAATATGATGTTTGGAACTGTGTTTCATGCACAAGTTGAAGATTTGTCTTCTTTTGCTTTCCCTCCTGCCTCACTGATTGTAAATATAAACTGTTCATGCTGCAAGTCAAACTGTATTATCTCATTGGATTATGTAAAAAAGCAAAGCTTTGTTTGTTCAATATTAAAGGAAGTCAATCTAAGGTTTCTGCCTCTTTTGACTGTTATCATCCTATATAGCAGACTCTGTTCCCCTAATAGTCTCCAGGCTGTTCATTGTACAAGAGTTCTTCAAAAGGTTTTCACATTAGCACTTACGTTTCCCTGTCATGTTGCTTAGGCACCTACCTGGCACCCACCAAACTTAAGGCTGTCCTGAATCATGGCATAGGCAGATCAACACCCACATTCTTGCAGCCCTTTTGTCATTCTTCTGTGAATCGGTTCCAGAATTATTTCTTCATTCCTTGCAATTGTGGCTGTAGCTGGACATCCAGAGCATTCTGCATCTGTCACACTGGTGCAGGCATTTTTTAATACTGAGTGCACATATTTGTGCTCCTGGCACACCTGCCCAAAAAAAGCATATCACAGAATCTTGGTCCTCTTTACTGCAATTTATAGGCTTTGCAGCTATCTTCACAGCGTGACATCTCTTATACTGAACTACAAGGTCGGCTGGCTTGCCAGAGTAGTCGCAACATGACCAATTACTACTGCCTCACCATTTCCAACAAAAATATAAAAGTGCAGAAACTTTTTGAAGATTCCTTGTACAATCAAAACGAAACATCCAGGCTCAAAAGGAAGTATAAGAAGTCTTGGGAAAATAAAATCATTAGCAGAAGTGTAAATCTTGGATTACTATACTCTTTGGCCTTATGAGCAATACGCACTCTGTAATTGGTCATGGAATGTGTAGTGTCCTGTTACAATTTATTGTGACCCCACAGACTTCATGGATATTGACTTAGCAGAGGGATTGAAATTAACTATACTGACATGGCTGGTGTTTGACCTGTAACTTTCTATACTGCCACTTGTTGCAATGCCACTTAATCTGTCTTGTCTCTAAATCAATACTATTATAATAGAACAAAATTTAATGAGCTGTATTGATGCATTCTATAACACAAGATGTCTACTGCTTATATTGTTAATTTGGCTTTACTTGAGTAAGGCACTGCACACCCTTTCTCACAATGCACTGTGCAACTAATAACAGTCAGCAATTGTACTCTTAACAATATCTGAAGGAATGCTTTGTGCTTGTTCTGTTATCAGTTGTGCAACTGCAAGAACAACATTAATGCTGGCCGTCTTTCTGCAAGTTCTGCTAGTCTGCAATTAGTTATTTGCTTCAGTAAGAAGTAAGGTTTTCCACTTGTTTTTTCCAGTTATATCCTGCCAATTTCAATTAGTCTAAATGTCCTTTATAATACATTTGTAAATAATGTAGTAACTATGGTTACATAACACATTATGCAAACATGATTTATGGGCAGGATAAGTAAAGGCCCAAAGCCTCCCTTCTGTTCTTTTTATGTGTAGGCTTTTACTAACTTAAAATCAGGATGAGGCTGTCTTGTTTGGAAATCTAAAATACCGGTACTCCAAAATAGTCCACATGGGTGCCAGAGGCAGTGAGATACCTTTGCTTTCTAAGAATTCAATGTATACAAATTTTGTTTGATGCACAAAATTATTTAAGATATTGAATAAAATTACCCTCAGGCTATGTGTAAATATTCCTCTATAGGGGAGAGGGGAATATCTGTATACCTTTCCCTCCGCCCCCCAAAGTACTTCAGGTCCCAATAATTTTAGATAAGAAATATTCAACCTGAATTAAGACATTTATTTGTGGTATCACATTTTCTCAGGGACCCTGGACTTATAGCCCCCACAAATATGGAGAAACTGCTATGTTATGTCATAAGCTTTGATGGAGTCGAGTGTGCTTGTACAACTGGTCCTCCGTATCCACAGTCAACCAACCACTGCTTGAAAATATTCCAAAAATGCAAAACTTGACTTTGCCATTTCCTATAATAGAATTTGAGCATCCATGGATTTTTGTATCCACATAGGGAGGTGTCGCGGAACCAAACTTAGCTAATATCAAGGGCCTACTGTCAACTTATGAAGACCCCATGAGATCATAAGGTATTTTAGACAAGGAATATTCAGAGATGGTTTGGCCAGTTCCTTCCTCTGAAATATAGCCAACAGTGTTTTCATTAGTGGCTTCCCTCCCAATCCAAGCACTAACCAGGGCTGACTCTGTTTAGGATATGGAGCCTTTAGGGTGTTTGTAAAGATAGGTAAAGGTTTTCCCCTGACATTAAGTCCAGCCGTATCTGACTCTGGGGGTTGGTGCTAATCTCCATTTCCAAGTCGAAGAGCCAACGTTGTCCATAGATACCTCCAAGGTAATGTGGCCAGCATGACTGCATGGAATGTCTTACCTTCCCACCAGAATGGTACCTATTGATCTCACATTTGCATGTTTTTGAACTGCTAGGTTGGCAGAAGCTGGGGCTAACAGCTGGAGCTCACCCTGTTCCCAGATTCGAACTGGTGACCTTTTGGTCAGAGAGATCAGCGGTTTAACCCACTGCACCACCGGGGGCTTATCCTCCATCAAAATACATTGAGAGTAGGTTTATATACATACTGCTGTAGAGGAAGTGCTATCTGATTTTATTTGGGTAATGCACTGATCCTTAACACCTTCCCTGTCATTCACTTTTCCTTGTGAGTCATATCTGGTTTACTGAATTGAAACTCAACAATTAACCATTGTTGCTCTAGAAATAAATACTGTGAATGAATCCAATAATATAGGTTGAGTATCCCTTATATGAAATACATGGGACTAGAAGTGAATTTTCACAATTTTTGGAATAACACCATTTGCGCACATGCACACACAGAGAGGGAGGGAGAGAGAGAGAGATATTACTTGGAGACGGGGCCTAAATCTGAACATGAAATGCACAGATGTTTCGAATACAGCCTGAAGGTAATTTTATACCCAGTATTTTATACCATATTGAGCACGAAGAAAGGTTTGCATATGCTAAACCATCAGAAATGAAAACTCACTCTTTCAGCCACCTATGTAGACGATTTTGCATTTCCTAGTACTTTGGATTTTGGAATTCCAGATAAAGGGTGCTCAACCTGTACTGGCAATTATGATTATTTTAAAACATAGCTGCATATATAAAATTACTGTGACAGTGAACAAAATTTTGATACACATTATAGCATTGTTATTAACACTACCTTGTGAGTTGTCATGATAGTTAAGGCATAAAATTTTACTACATCATTGTATATAATGGTTTCCTTTGCGTCCATCCACGGTAGGTCCTGGAACCAAACCCCAGCAGATACTAAGGGCCCACTGTGTGCACTATGTGTACTTCGCCTCCTGCCTGATGCTTTTAACTAGAGATGAGAGGGATTCAAACCACATATATGAAGATATATGTTTTACCAATGAGGGTAATATTTAGCATCCTGCAATTCTCCCAACACAGGATCCAAGCTGTCTTACAGTAACAAAACATTCTATTCTCCTATATGGGTCTGAAACATAGGTCACCCATCGCCAACACCTATGACTTTTTGAACGCTTTCATCAGCGCTGTCTGCACAATCCTAAATATACACTGGACCGACTATGTGACGAATGTTGCTGTCCTTGAACAAGCAGGGATCATCAACATTGAGGCCATGCTATTGAGAACACAGCTGCGCTGGGCAGGGCACGTCTCTAGGATGGAGGACCACCGCCTCCCAAAGATACTACTCTATGGTGAACTCACCACAGGTCAGCGCAAGAGAGGCGCCCCCCAAAAGAGATATAAAGACTCCCTGAAACAATATTTCAGGCTCGGCCAGATTGATCACCAACAATGGTCCACCTTGGCCTCACATTGGGAGGCATGGAGACGCACTATCCACAATGCTGCAGCCTCTTTCGAGAAGACACGCTGAACGGGTCTCGAAGAGAAATGACAATGCAGAAAGAACCACAACCTGGAAACAACATCACCCAAGGAGATTTTCTGCTGTGCTTTCTGCAACCGAACTTGCCTATCTCAGATTGGCCTTTTTAGTCATCAACGCGCTTGTAAAAAGTTTGGGATGAGTCCTCCCTAAAAATCTCCGTTTGCGAAGTAATGCCGAGACAGTTAAAACCTGACAAGAAGTTATCATATTAAAACACCACTTATTTAAAAAGAGCATAAAAATATTAAGACATAGCAAGAGTAGCAGTGCTGTCCTTTAAGGGACGTTTCTGCATAAGCAGTTGAATTGCCAAATGCCTGATCAAATAAGGAAATGTTTATTTGCCATAGAAGGCTAACAGCCAGGAAGACTCTCTCACATATCTTCATGGAGAGGCCACATCAATGCTGGGACCAAGAGGAGTCCCTTTCGTGAAGATCCTAATACTCAGGGAGACTTCTATCAGGAGACAGGGTTGTTCAGATAAATCTTGATCTAAGCTGTAAAGGGCTTTAAAGGTCATAACCTTTAGGCCCCACTGAACGTGGTGGTTCTTCTCTAAAGGGAACCTTTTGAGTCAGGGTTCACTAGGGAATAAATACAAGGAGAACTGTAGTTCTTATGCCCCAAGTACAGACGCGATACATTACTGGAGTACAGATGGCAATAGGATAAAAGCTGACTACAAGACTAGTTTTATTTGGGGTAGATGGATATTCTTCAAAGGGAACTACTCCAATAAAAAGGTGTTCGAAACACTGAATTTCTCTTGCTCCCATCGTGCTGGAAAGAAAGGTGTAGACTCTTATGAAATCCAGTGTAGTGTAGTTATTTGATAGCAGGCATTCGAACCCAGGGTTCTAATGCCTGCTCAGTCAGGGAATTAACTGAGTGACGTGGGCAAGTCAAACTCTTTCAGCCTCAAAGGGGGGAAAATACACCCTCAAACAAATATTGCCAAGAAATCCCCATGATAAGTTTGCCTTAGGGTTGCCGTAAGTCAGAAATGAGTTGAAGACACACAACAATAACAATGGCAATCAGTTTCACTGTTGCTTTTATGTTCCTCATAGGCTTTTCACACACATTTCTACACTAAATTCATCCACGGTCTATGTGGTATCAATAATGGTAAGCAGTGCACTAGCCCAAGGCAATAACCAAGGGAGTGGATTCAAACTAATCCCCACCCCAAAATGCTTCAGGTTAAATAAAATCCTGGTCTACACATCCTTGTAGATTACCAATTCTCTCACACCAGAAGCTATTTGCAGTTTCTCAAGTCACTCTTGACTTGAAAAAAAAAATCTATGCGGAGCAAAAATAAAAGTTCCTCCAGAACTCAAAAACTTCACCAACACCCATGGAACAAGATAGGCCTTTCTGGACTTCTTCTGCAGTCAGCTTCGAGAAAGGTTTACAAGGCTCAGGGAAGTAGTTCAGGAACTGCAAGCGCTCCTATTAATTGTGGTCATTTAAATTCAAACTTGAACAAGTGCACAGAGCTTTACAATGAATGTCTTCAAGATACTGACACACTGCTGGAAGAGTTTGACCTGTGGTGTAGAAAATGGAAAAGGATTACACCTGCAGAAAAACCATCAAATGCACTGGAACCATATCTTGTCTGTGATGGACAGTTTTTTTAAACCAAATGTGAAGAAACTTCTTGAGATTTCTATAAGATTGTTAGTGTCAACAGCTACAAATAAAAGTTGTTTTCAAGCCTTAAATGTTTGAAAACGTACATAAGAACAATGGGGTAAGAAAAACTGACCGGACTTGCACTCTTGAGCGTCCACCAAAGTTTATCAAAGTATATTGACACAGTTTTCAAGTGTTTCCAGCGGGCATTGTGGTGGTATTATTTTGTAACCACTAAATTACCATTTAAAAGACATATTCAGGGTTTTTTTAAAAAAAACACTTTTGTAGCTAAAATAGAAATGTGATTTAATTTTTAATTAGGTATTATTTACTATATTTATAACCCGCCCTTCTCACTCCGAAGGGGACTCATAGCGGCTTACACATTATGGCAAAAATTCAATGCCGCATCATTCACGCAACAATACTGTAAATATACCATATCAAATTCTAATAGTTAAAACATATAAATATAATAAAACAGATTAATGAGTCCCCAGTGGCAAAGTGGGTTAAAGTGCTGAGCTGCTGAACTTGCTGACTGAAAGGTCGTAGGTTCAAATCTGGGGAGTGGGGTGAGCTCACACTGTTAGCCCCAGCTTCTGCCAACCTAGCAGTCTGAAAACTTGCAAATGTGAGATCAATAGGTACCGCTCCGGCAGGAAGGTAATGGCGCTCCACGCAGTCATGCTGGCCACATGACCTTGGAGGTGTCTACGGACAACACCAGCTCTTTAGCTTAGAAATGGAGATGAGCACCAACCCCCAGACATTAACTGGACTTAATGTCAGGGGAAAACCTTAACCTTTAACCTTTACCTAAAACAGATTAAAAACATACAAAGTGCCAAGTCATTATTTCCATACTTCTTTGTTTTCCTAGCCATTATTCAAGCCGCTTGACCGTCTTAATTAATTTAATTAAGTTTATATAAAAATATAAATGAATCATATTACTTACATTATTTGTGTTATGAACCTACTCTTAATGATTCACTTAAAAATTGTTTCAACTCCCCTCTCTCACTCCCACCCCCTTTTTTTGGCTACAGGGCTGCACTAGAAGTATAGCTGAAAAATGCAAGACAAAAATAAATGTCTTGATTCTCATTACCAGTAAAGACAACAGTAAAGCCCCCAGGCACGTAGACAATCAATATTGACTTTGCAAGATCATTGCTGTTAAAATGGCAGGGAACAGCCCAGTGACTGAGGCAGACGTTATATTTCAACAGACACTTTTTGCCCAGCAGTTAAGCTGTAAGGACTCTGTGTGTGTGAGTGTGTGTGTGTGTGTGTGTGTGGGGGGGGGGACGGAAATGATACTTTGCAAGAAAACAGTATATTGCAGTGGGTGGGATTCAGTGCTGAACCTGAATGATGTATAAGATTTAGCCTTTTGGAATACTGTAACGATAAGTTTACATTTTTAAAAATACATTAAAAATATGTTTGTATATATAGTGCCAGTATATTTTGTAGACAAATTATTTTGTCTACGTGGACTGAAAGCCATACAGAGAATCCTGAATACCAGTTCTTATTATTTTTACTAGTTTTTGAACTGCACACTTGGGGTTTCTTCAGATACCTGGCAATGTAAATAGCTTCTGGTGTGAGAGAATTGGCTGTCTGCAAGGATGTTGCCCAGGGGACGCCTGGATGTTTTACCATCCTGCGGGTGGCTTTTCTCATGTCCCCACATGAGAAGCCGGAGCTGACAGATAGGAGCTCACCCTGCTCCCTGGATTCAAACTGCTGAACTTTTGGTCAGCAGTCCTGCCAGCACAAGGCTTTAACCCATTGCACCACTGGGGCTCCAAAATTGGATTGACAGGCTGGTACGTAATTAAATCAAGTGCCCAGACTATACCTCTTGAAGCAACTGAGGGTGTTCCAGCAACTAGGACAACGTATTTCCTCAACACTATGCCTTCTAGAAATGTTTGGCCTTTAAACACCCAAAACAGTGATTTATGGTAATCCCATTAATTCCATGGGGTTTTCTTAGGCCAGGAATGGACAGAGGTGGTTTTGCCAGTTCCTTCTTCTGAACTATACCTTATAGCACTTGGCGTACCCAATTATTGGCCATTAGCTGGGCTAATGATGTAGTTGCAGTCCAAAACATTGGAGGTCACTGAATTGAGGACTATGGTATCACCTTTTCTATCAATGAGCTTGTTTGTGTTCTCCTGAGAGCTTCCCCCCAAAGCTCTTAAGAGCATTGCCGTGGCTTCCTCAAGCCAGGAGAGCAGAGTTCCTGAATACACAGTGAGGCCGAGAGGATTAGGTTTTGTTAAGATTGTTCAGTTCAGTAGAAATGGGAAGGTTCAAACAATGTTATCAATCCAACAAAGCCTGCCCAAGATAATTAACCAGACAAGATGATAATTAGGAGCAAGGCCAACATGACTGCAAAGGCCTAAATGGTCATAAAATAAAATGCAATCTACAGATGATGTTAATTATACTGCAATCATTTTGTTTATTCACAAGCGGTTTGTGAAACAAGGTCTGTTAGAGTACCAGGCAAAACATGGTTTAGATATCTCAATACTGCAATGGGTTGTAGCCTATGGAAGCTGGTGCCACAATTAGTAGCTGTTAAGTAGCAGTAAGGCTGCTGTTTTGTGTTGTCGAAGGCTTCCATGGCCAGAATCATTGGGCTGCTGTGAGTTTTCCAGGCTGTATGGCCATGTTCCAGAAGCATGCTCTTCTGACATTTCACCCACATCTATAGCAGGCATCCTGAGGTTGTGGGGTCTCTTGGAAACAAGGCAAGTGAGGTTTACCTATCTTTGGAATATCCAGGGTGGGAGAAAGAACTCTTGTCTGCTTGAGGCAAGTGTGAATGTTGCAATTGATCACCTTGATTAGTATTGAATAGCCGTGCTGTTTCAAAGCTTGGCTGCTTCCTGCCTGGGGAATCCTTTGTTGGGAGGTGTTTGCTGGCCCTGATTGATTCCTGTCTGGAATTCCCCCGTTTTTTTAGTGTTGCTATTTTTTAAAAAAACATTTTATTTACATACAATAACAACTTACAATGTAAACAAATGTAAACAAAACACAAAACAGTGAACATTTTACATACACCACCAAGGTCTGAACAGGTATCCTTTCCTTTGCCATATATTTATAAATCAACCGTTAATCAAATGTCATATCCAAAATTCTTGACCAACAGGGTTATATTGCATTCCATTTTCACTCTCTAAAATGTATTTAATAAAGACCGACCAGTATGTCTCAAAATCTGATCTATTAGTTCCATTGTTAGTTTATCATTTAAGGCTATGTTCCAAACCTCCCTATACCAAGCTTCCAGTGTAAGATTAATTATTATTTTCCAATTCCTTGCTATTATATTATAGGGCTAAATATTACTCCGGATGCTAGGTTAGCATTACTAATGGACACCACAATGTTGAATTTAGAAATGGAAAAGAAAGAATTGATGACTATTTTATTCACTGTGGCAAGAATTATAATAGCAAGTGTTGCTATTTATTTACTGTAATGATTTTAGACTCTTTTTTTTTTACTGGTAGCCAGATGTTGTTCATTTTCATGGTTTCCTCCTTTCTGTTGACGTTGTCCACATGCTTGTGGATTGCAATGGCTTCTCTGCACAGCCTGACATGCATGTTGGAATGGTCCAGCATCTTTATGTTCTCAAATAATATGCTGTGTCCAGGTTGGTTCATCAGGTGCTCTGCTACGGCTGACTTCTCTGGTTGAGTTAGCCTGCAGCGCCTTTTGTGTTCCTTGATTCATGTTTGGGCAATGCTGCGTTTGGTGGTCCTTATGTATACTTGTCCACAGCTGCATGGTATCCGGTAGACTCCTGCAGAGGTGAGAGGATCCCTCTTGTCCTTTGCGGAACGGAGCATTTGTTGGGTTTTCAGTTTGTAGTTTTGCGTTTCTTCATCAGCTTCTCTATGCGGTCAGTGGAAGCAGCCAAGCTTTGAAACTGCAAGGCTATTAAATGCTAATCAAGCTGGCCAATTGCAACATTCACATTTGCCTCAAACAAATAAGAGTTCTTTCTCCCACCCTGGAAATTCTAGATATATAAACCTCACTTTCCTTGTTTCCAACAGACCTCACAACTTCTGGGGGGGGGCTGAACCTGCCCACTTGGAGTGTTTCTGGTAAGGTCCTTCATTGTGCATGTGGCAGGGCTCTGACTGCATTGTAGTAAATGGTCTGTGGTTTGCTCTTCCCCGCACTCACATATTGTGGGCACCTCTTTATTGCCCTATCTCTTAAGGTTAGCTCTGCATCAAGTGGTGGCAGAGCGCAGTCTGTTCAGCGGCTTCCAAGTCGCCCAGTCTTCTGTGTGCCCAGGGAGGAGTCTCTCATCCGGTATCAGCCACTGATTGAGGCTCTGGTTTTTAGCCTGCCACCTTTGGACTCTCGCTTGCTAGGTGAGGTGTTCCTGTGAGTATCTCCATAGGTCTTAGGTCTTGAGATATGCTGCATTATCACAGGATATGCCCTACACCACAGGTTGAAGTCCAAAACCCCTGAAAGGCCCAAGTTTTGGAAGGGGCCTGGGGCTGTGAGGAATTGTGGGAGTTGAAGTCCAAAACCCCTGAAAGGCCCAAGTTTTGGAAGGGGCCTGAGGCTGTGAGGAATTGTGGGAGTTGAAGTCCAAAACCCCTGAAAGGCCCAAGTTTTGGAAGGGGCCTGGGGCTGTGAGGAATTGTGGGAGTTGAAGTCCAAAACCCTGAAAGGCCCAAGTTTTGGAGGGGGCTGGGGCTGTGAGGAATTGTGGGAGCTGAAGTCCAAATCCCCTGAAAGGCCCAAGTTTTGGAAGGGGCCTGGGGCTGTGAGGAATTGTGGGAGTTGAAGTCCAAAACCCCTGAAAGGCCCAAGTTTTGGAAGGGGCTGAGGTTGTGAGGAATTGTGGGAGTTGAAGTCCAAAACCCCTGAAAGGCCCAAGTTTTGGAAGGGGCCTGGGGCTGTGAGGAATTGTGGGAGTTAAGTCCAAAACCTCTGAAAGGCCCAAGTTTTGGAAGGGGCCTGGGGCTGTGAGGAATTGTGGGAGTTGAAGTCCAAAACCCCTGAAAGGCCCAAGTTTTGGAAGGGGCTGAGGTTGTGAGGAATTGTGGGAGTTAAGTCCAAAACCCTGAAAGGCCCAAGTTTTGGAAGGGGCTGAGGCTGTGAGGAATTGTGGGAGTTGAAGTCCAAAACCTCTGAAAGGCCCAAGTTTTGGAAGGGGCCTGGGGCTGTGAGGAATTGTGGGAGTTAAAGTCCAAAACCCCTGAAAGGCCCAAGGTTTGGAAGGGGCCTGGGGCTGTGAGGACTTGTGGGAGCTGAAGTCCAAATCCCTGAAAGGTTTTGGAAGGGCTGAGTCCAAAAACCCCTGAAAGGCCCAAGTTTTGGAAGGGGCCTGGGGCTGTGAAAGGCCCAAAACCCTGAAAGGCCCAAGTTTTGGAAGGGCCTGGGGCTGTGAGGAATTGTGGGAGTTGAAGTCCAAAACCCTGAAAGGCCCAAGTTTTGGAAGGGGCCTGGGGCTGTGAGGAATTGTGGGAGTTGAAGTCCAAAACCCTGAAAGGCCCAAGTTTTGGAAGGGGCCTGGGGCTGTGAGGTTGTGGGAGTGGGGCTGTGAGGAATTTCCAAAACCCCTGAAAGGCCCAAGTTTTGGAAGGGGCCTGTGAGGCTGTGAGGAGTGGGAAGTTCTGGACCCCTGAAAGGCCCAAGTTTTGGAAGGGGCCTGGGGCTGTGAGGAATTGTGGGAGTTAAGTCCAAAACCTCTGAAAGGCCCAAGTTTTGGAAGGGGCCTGGGGCTGTGAGGAATTGTGGGAGTTAAGTCCAAAACCTCTGAAAGGCCCAAGTTTTGGAAGGGGCCTGGGGCTGTGAGGAATTGTGGGAGTTGAAGTCCAAAACCCCTGAAAGGCCCAAGTTTTGGAAGGGGCCTGGGGCTGTGAGGAATTGTGGGAGTTGAAGTCCAAAACCCCTGAAAGGCCCAAGTTTTGGAAGGGGCCTGGGGCTGTGAGGAATTGTGGGAGTTGAAGTCCAAAACCCCTGAAAGGCCCAAGTTTTGGAAGGGGCTGGGGTTGTGAGGAATTGTGGGAGTTAAGTCCAAAACCTCTGAAAGGCCCAAGTTTTGGAAGGGGCCTGGGGCTGTGAGGAATTGTGGGAGTTAAGTCCAAAACCCCTGAAAGGCCCAAGTTTTGGAAGGGGCCTGGGGCTGTGAGGAATTGTGGGAGCTGAAGTCCAAAACCCCTGAAAGGCCCAAGTTTTGGAAGGGGCTGGGGCTGTGAGGAATTGTGGGAGTTAAGTCCAAAACCCCTGAAAGGCCCAAGTTTTGGAAGGGGCCTGGGGCTGTGAGGAATTGTGGGAGCTTGAAGTCCAAAACCTCTGAAAGGCCCAAGTTTTGGAAGGGGCCTGGGGCTGTGAGGAATTGTGGGAGTTGAAGTCCAAAACCCCTGAAAGGCCCAAGTTTTGGAAGGGGCCTGGGGCTGTGAGGAATTGTGGGAGTTGAAGTCCAAAACCCCTGAAAGGCCCAAGTTTTGGAAGGGGCTGAGGTTGTGAGGAATTGTGGGAGTTAAGTCCAAAACCCCTGAAAGGCCCAAGTTTTGGAAGGGGCCTGGGGCTGTGAGGAATTGTGGGAGTTGAAGTCCAAAACCTCTGAAAGGCCCAAGTTTTGGAAGGGGCCTGGGGCTGTGAGGAATTGTGGGAAAGGCCCAGTTGAAGTCCAAAAAACCTCTGAAAGGCCCAAGTTTTGGAAGGGGCCTGGGGCTGTGAGGAATTGTGGGAGTTAAGTCCAAAACCTCTGAAAGGCCCAAGTTTTGGAAAGGGCCTGGGGCTGTGAGGAATTGTGGGAGTTGAAGTCCAAAACCCCTGAAAGGCCCAAGTTTTGGAAGGGGCTGAGGTTGTGAGGAATTGTGGGAGTTAAGTCCAAATCCCCTGAAAGGCCCAAGTTTTGGGGAGTTGAGGAAAGGCCTGGAAGGGCTGTGAGAGGAATGTGGGGAGCTGAAGTCCAAAACCCCTGAAAGGCCCAAGTTTTGGAAGGGGCCTGGGGCTGTGAGGAATTGTGGGAGTTGAAGTCCAAAACCCCTGAAAGGCCCAAGTTTTGGAAGGGGCCTGGGGCTGTGAGGAATTGTGGGAGTTGAAGTCCAAAACCTCTGAAAGGCCCAAGTTTTGGAAGGGGCCTGGGGCTGTGAGGAAGTCCAAAACCCCTGAAAGGCCCAAGTTTTGGAGTCCAAAACCCTGAAAGGCCCAAGTTTTGGAAGGGGCCTGGGGCTGTGAGGAATTGTGGGAGTTAAGTCCAAAAAAAAGGCCCAAGTTTTGGAAAGGGCCCTGAAAGGCCCAAGTTTTGGAAGGGGCCTGAGGCTGTGAGGAATTGTGGGAGTTGAAGTCCAAAACCCTGAAAGGCCCAAGTTTTGGAAGGGGCCTGGGGCTGTGAGGAATTGGGGCTGAGTCCAAACCCCTGAAGTCCAAAACCTCTGAAAGGCCCAAGTTTTGGAAGGGGCCTGGGGCTGTGAGGAATTGTGGGAGCTGAAGTCCAAAACCCCTGAAAGGCCCAAGTTTTGGAAGGGGCCTGGGGCTGTGAGGAATTGTGGGAGCTGAAGTCCAAAACCTCTGAAAGGCCCAAGTTTTGGAAGGGGCCTGGGGCTGTGAGGAATTGTGGGAGTTGAAGTCCAAAACCCCTGAAAGGCCCATGTTTTGGAAGGGGCCTGGGGCTGTGAGGATTTGTGGGAGTTAAGTCCAAATCCTCTGAAAGGCCCAAGTTTTGGAAGGGGCCTGGGGCTGTGAGGAATTGTGGGGCCCAGTTGAAGTCCAAACCCCTGAAAGGCCCAAGTTTTGGAAGGGGCCTGAGGGCTGTGAGGAATTGTGGGAGTTAAGTCCAAAACCCCTGAAAGGCCCAAGTTTTGGAAGGGGCCTGGGGCTGTGAGGAATTGTGGGAGCTGAAGTCCAAATCCCCTGAAAGGCCCAAGTTTTGGAAGGGGCCTGGGGCTGTGAGGAATTGTGGGAGTTAAGTCCAAAACCTCTGAAAGGCCCAAGTTAAGGCGAAACTGTCCTGCCGGCCACGCCCCCTTTTGAGGCGCTGCCTTGATGGGAGCCGCGAGTTCGCGCCAAACGGCCGCCTGACGCCATCACGCACGGCCCCGCCCCCTCGCCTGCCTTGTTTTCAAACGGAGGGGGCGTGGGTGATTGGCCACCGCGGGGGCCACGTGACTAACGGTCGCGGGAAAGCCGCGGAGTCCGAACGAAGGAGGAGGAGGAAGAGGCCGGAGCGGTTGGGCCTCGCGCGAGTTGGGATCGGCGCCGCTGCTGTTGTCGCTGTCAGCGCGGAGGAGGAGGAGGAAGGGAAAGGCGGAGGATCGCCTCAGTGGCAGCCAGCCCCGGCCGGCCATGAGTTTCCTCAGCCTCCAGCAGCAGCAGGCGGGGAGGTCTCGTCGCCTCACGGCCGCCCCGATCCGGCAGAAGCTCCTCTTCCCGGGCGGAGGGAGCGATTGCGAGGACGAGGAGGAAGACGAGGAGGAGGACTGCTACGAGGAGGAAGAGGAGGAAGGCGGGAGCAGCTGCAACAGCACCGGGGAGGACTCCGCCTTCCAGGAGGCCGACTCCCCGCTCTCCGCAAACAGCCGCACCCCGGCCAAGCGGCAGCCCCCTCGCCCGGCCCAGGAGGAGGCGGCTGGGGAAGGGGCCGCCGTGGAGATGGCCCCCGCCGGCAGGGGAGGCGAGGAGGAGGAAGAGGGAGACTCGTGGGAGGAGGAGGGCTTCGGCTCCTCCTCGCCCGTCCAGTCCCCCGGGGCCTACTTCGCCGCCGGGTCGCCCCCGCTGCTCCCCGCCGCCCCGGCCGCCCCTTCCGCCTCCCCGCGCTTGCTCCTCCGGGGCCCGCAGCCCCCGCTCCCCGGGACGCCGCCCCACAAGACCTTCCGCAAGCTGCGCCTCTTCGACACCCCCCACACCCCCAAGGTGAGAGAGAGGGAGAGGGGGGGCTTGCAAAGCACGGGCGGGACGGCCATCTGTCGGGGGGCTTTGGCAGGGTGTTCCTGCCTGGCCAAGGACTGGGGGGAAGGGAGGGCTCTTGAAGCCCAGGGATTCTAGGAGGCTCTGAGCCTGCCTTCCTCCTCCTGCAGTGCCCGCGGGGCCTCCCAGGGAAGGAAGGAAGGAAGGAAGGAAGGGTCTGTTTGCCCGGACTGGCGGCGCTGTAGGGAATAGGCCCCGCCGCCACGCCCCTCCAGGCTTTTGTCGCCTCTCCTGGTTTCAGGCCGCTTCCAGGCCCCCGTCCAGACTGGCCCCTCACTGCCCTTCCCATGGATCCCATGTGTTGACCAAGGCTTTCATGGGCTGGCTGTGAGTTCTCTGGGCTGCGTGGCCATGCTCCAGAAGCATTCTCTCCTGGCTTCTTAGCCCACACATCTATGGCCGGCATCCTCAGAGGTCCTTGTGAGGTCTGTTAGATTAGATGGTGTATTTTTAATATTGTATTGTGGTGTTGCGGCCTGTAGTGCTGCAAATGTAAGCCGTGCTGAGTCCCCCTGCGGGGGTGAGAAGCTACGGGGTACAAATACCATAAATAAAATAGAAACTAGGCCAGTGGGGTTTATCTTATCTGTGGAACATGAAAAACCTCTGCAGTCCTAGCGGAGGACTTTATGAACCAACCTGGGCACAGCGTATTATTTGAGATCACAGAAATGCCGGGCCGCGCTCACAACCACCATGTCAGGCTACACAGAGAAGCCACTGAAATCCACAAGCATTTGGGCAATTTCAACAGAAAGGAGGAAACCGTGAAAATGAACATCTGGCTGCCAATATTTTAAAGAAAAAATAAGATAAATCTGGGCAGTAAATAAAGAGCAACACTCAAAAGGTAGTGCCATTCCAGACAAGAATCCATCTGGGCCAGCTAACACCTCCCAACAGAGGATCCCCGAGCAGCAAGCAGCCAGACTTTGAAGCTGAAAGGCTATTCAGCACTTATCAAGGTGGTCAGTTGCAACATTCACACCTGTCTCAAGTGGACAAGAGGTCTTTCTCACACCCTGAGCATTCCACTGATATATAAACACTCGCCTAGTTTCCAATATACCTCATAACCTCGGAGGATGCCTGCTATAGATGTGGGTGAAACGTCAGGAGAGAACGCTTCTGGAACATGGCCACACAGCCTGGAAACCTCACAGCAACCCAAAAATGGATTCGTTGTGCAGTTGATTTACGTTGGAAATCACACAGTGGTGGCACAAACTGCAGAGCACTGGGGTGCATCAAAGGCTTTCTTTGTGGCAGTTTGTTGTTTGGCCACTGCTGTTTCGACCAGCATTGTAGATTGTTGTCAGTGTAGACAGGGTCTCAAAAGGAGAAAAAGCTGAGCCCCAAAGGGCCAACCGTTTTCCCTACATGCCTCTCTCTGGGGAGATCTGTTTGGGACGATCCTGGGCATCACAAGGACAATAGGCTCAGAGGCAAAGGGCAGCTTCCAGGGGGCCCAGTGCAGCTTCGGGTTAGGTCAGAGCATGCCCCCTCCTCTTGCCCCTGGCAAAGGGAGCTGCAGCCTCTGTGGCGCCTACTGCCCAAAGGGTCCTGGACTGGCCTCGCTAGCAGCCCTGCGACAGGCAGGCAGGCCTTTAAAGTGCAAGTAGGGTTTTAAAAAGCAGGGAAAGAGGGTGGCAGCTTGAGGCCATTGGTTGGAAGACCTTTTAAACGGAATACATTCCATCATGCTCTGCAACGTGACTCTTTGCCAAGGGCGTGGATGGGCCTCTCCAGGGCCAAGTTCCTCTGTCATATTCCTTACATAACAAATTAATTTGCCTCTTACAAAAAAAAACCCCAACAAGCCTGGCATCCTTGAGAAACCCAGCCCACAAATTGTCCGTTAGGGTTATGTAAGAGGGCTACAACCTGTCACTAAAATAGTCCTTGCCCACATTGCAAAGCCTTTAACCATTCTGTTGCAACTACCACTTCAGCTCAGGAAAGCTACCCCTTCCCTTATGACTGGAAAGGTGGCCTTCAGTTTGTGGAGTGGATCTGGATTGTTTACATTGAGGAAAGCTGTTAAAGAAACACTCCCCAACACATTATGAAGCCAAACTGGAGAAGAATGGGAAAGCTGAAAGAGATCTTTTAAACAAAGCACCGCTTTAAAGTATTGACATTTCTGCAAGTGTGTATGTTCAATGTCTCTGATGTGTAAAGTACCATATAACAGAATGAGATGAGATGTTCAGATTTAAGTAGCTGTTTCCTATTGTCTGGTTTTGCATCCATCATTTTAATTTAATTTTAGTTTAGCACAGTGGTTCCCAATCTGTGGGTCCCCAGGTTTTTGGCCTACAACTCCCAGAAATCCCAGCCAGTTTACCAGCTGTTAGGATTTCTGGGAGTTGAAGGCCAAAACATCTGGAGACCACAGGTTGGGAACCACTGGTTTAGCATGTCTAAACAGCTCTTTTATTAATGGAATTCTCAGACTGGCATAGAATAAAACGATATCTCTCCAAATTTTGCTCAATGATGAAACACCCCTTGTTTCTCTGGATAAACTACATGCATAATTGTGGAAAGAATTTTTCTTCTGTATAATTGGTTAAGTACTGTGTAAATTAATTGAGCTTTCAAACAAATGGGTATTGGTATGATATCTAAATAATAGAGTGCTTGGCAAGTCTGCACATTGTTTTACAATGTGACCTCAGTCATGACATATTCTGGTTGGCAAATTTCAAATTCAGTGTAGTGCTTTTATTGAGACAATTTCCCAAATCCAAAATGATCCACAATATTTTGGGATCTTGGTTGGAAAGGAATGCCATCCTGTTAGTGACACACACACACACCTTACACCTGTGGCCAGCTAACATGACCATTAGCTTCTGAGAAAGTACTGCAGGTTGTACATGACTGAAAGTGGAAGAAGGCCTTACCATGGACCATTTTTAGGTTATGAAGCATTCTGTACTGAGAAGTGTCTTCTGGCTCCTCTATTTACTTTTCACCATGCTGTTTTTTTCATTTCACTACAGTCAGCCATTTATATTTGTGGGTTTTATATTCTTTCTCCCCTCTATCATTCCTGTCAAGAGCCTACCTCTTATGCAGATGTGTGCAAATTCACAGTACAGCCTTGTCCTCAGGAGGTGGGAGTGAGTCATAATTGCTGCACTCCTCTCCTGAGAAGGGGGCTGCTGTGTGGGCACTTAGGAGCAGTGATCCCTCACTCCCTGCCCACCTGGGTGCAGTGTGGCTGCAGTTTGAATGTTCACAAGGCCATCCTATCTTCAGGAGGTGGGTGTGGCAATGATCCCTCCTCCTCCTCCCAAAGACAGAGCTGTTGATAATGTTTACAGGGCAGCCTCCTCTTTAGGAGGCAAGCGCGACTGTGGCAGTGAGGAGACACACCTCACCTCCTTGTGAATGTGTATATGGCCCCTGACCATGGGAAGGAGTCAGCAGCTGTGAAGCTAGGCAAACATTCTTTGTGCTTGCTGTGGGCCAAAGGAACCCACCCCCACCATTCAATACTCACAGTTCCCCACTTATGCAGGGTTCCTATACCTCCAATGCCCATTGTATCATGTGGTCGATTTTAAAGGGCATTATTTAATTGTTGAATGTTCTTATTGATTCTCACTGTTTTGTAGAGCATTGTAAAATGCCTTTTGTCTGCGAAACTGTTTCGAGTTTTCATAATTTGTGTTGAACAATGGGAGCAGAGCAGAGATTGAGCAAGGAGATATCCATGTGCCCTTGCTTCTTTTAGCCATTATTTTGCTTTTTATTAGCTGTCTCAGTAAGAGTATAAAACTTGACATTTGTCTGAATTGATCATCTCATATTGCATTATTTCCTGTGGCCTGGCTATAACATCAGCTACTCTTTACTAGCTATGTTTAAAGCTTGCAGGAACTATTCCCCTTCTTTATTGTAGCAAAGATTTCTTTAATTCAGAAACATTATTGCAGTTTTGTGTTTAACTTGTTTGGAACAACCAGGAATTCCTTCCAGATGATTGAGTATGATAGAAACAGGATAGTTTGCTCAGTTCCATCCTTTTTCAATGGCCAGCATACTGCTTGATATATGAAAACTCATCTTCCATATTAAGTATTGCAAATTAAGATGGGGTGAGCAAGTAGCAGGTACCTCCTACCAGCCTCCTGTATTACTAGCTCGCTTTTTCCCTTGGTGGAAGAGCTGGTGGTAAATTGCTTTTTTGCCTACTTGGCATTACCCAACCTATCTTCAGACCTTCTGAAAATTGGAAAGCTACATGTGTAAAACTTGCAAGTAAAGGTGGGGTTATTGAAACTAAGTAGAAATACATTTCATCCATGGATCTTGGTCTTAAGTATAACTTGGGAAACCTGAAAGTGAATGATGTTGTCCAATATTTGTATTGCATGACACTGATTATATATAAGAAATAAGAAATAATTAATAAAATAATTTATAGAGGGCACAGATGTGTTTGAAGCAATCATTAACATTACATAGACAGTAACTTGTTAAATATTCAACATAACTATTAATGTTACTTTATCTCTGGTTTTTCAGAGTCTGCTTTGCAGAGCGGAAAGAATGGGCTCAAGTTCAGCTAAACTCCGAGGTGGTTCTCTCTTTATGAATGTTGGAAAACTAGTAAAACAGGAATCCGACATGGGTCAAGCTCCTCACGTGAACATTAATCCCTTCACTCCAGATTCTCTCTTCCTTCAGTCTTCAGTTGGACAGTGTCGCAGAAGAAAAAGAACACACTGGAACAAGTGAGTGTTTGAGTTGGTCCATGATAAACCATTTAATAGCAGTGGAGGCCAAGACAACCCTATAAAATGACTTATGTTTCACTTCTTTTATCTTCAGGATATGTACTGAGGTATACTAAGGGATGCTTTCGGAGCACAAGTGATCACCACAATATTGTAAAACATTCAAGGGTGTTGGGCCTGCAGCAAAATGCAACATTTAGAAGCCGGAGTATTTTTTGGGGGATATTGCTAACTTCAAAGCGTAAAATATATTATGCAAGCTTTTGAACTTTCACTGGCTTATACATCAGGCAAAGATGTTTTAGAAACCAGACAGGTCCTCACATGGCAAGTAAGGGGAATGGCCTGTGCTTGCATTTTGAAAGCTCCACGCCATCTTAATTGACAACATCTCAGACAGATGTGGCCATGTTATTTTAACATTGTTAGCATTTTACTTAGAATTATAGAGTTAGAAGAGACCACATGGATCATCTAGTCCAATCCCCTGTCATGCAGCAAAAGCACAATCAAAGCACCCCTGACAGATGGCTATCCAGCCTCTGTTTAAAAGCCCCTAAAGAAGGAGCTCCCACCACACTCTGAGATAGAGAGTTCCGCTGTTGAACAGCTCTCACAGTCGAAGTTCTCCCTTCTGTATGATTTTAAATGTATATGCCTGATGAAACAGAAAACCATACTTCAAAGATTTTACTTTGACTTCTGCAGCTCTGAATGTATATGAAGTCTAAGCCTTCCTCCTTTACTCATGCTTTACTCATCTTGACTTAAGTGTGAAGCTCCTTGTTTGTATTATGCCAGATTAATATTGACTAAGCTATGTTGCCTTCTCTTGATGTCTTGTACAGTAGTGTCATCGCATTTTGCCTTTCTCTAGTTTCACTGGTATGTGGGCAGATATCTAGAACAATGGGATACTCATATTGGAACATTATTAGAAGTTGGTAGCAGCAAGACTAGTGTAATGTGTGATTTAAGTCTAGTGTCAGTTTTGCTAATATGTGTGGGCCTCCATGTTGAGAGTTGCTCAATGTACTGCAAACTATCTAACCATCTCTGGTCACACACTCCTGACCTTCACTATTATCTTTAAGAATCCAGTATCATAAACATGCCTTTGGAGGATGTGGTTTATTTTTGTCACAGCTCAGAGCTGAGGAAGTCGAGACTTGCATTTTACCTTGACTTATCAAGGAGAGTGGAAGTGTCATAGCATTCCTTTTTCTTTATTTATCTTCAGCTCTTATAGCGAAGACATGGAAGCAAGTGATGGAGAACTGGAAGATGAAACTGTCAGACCTGCCAAGGTAAAAATAAAATCTGCATCCATTGCCAAGTAATTCACAAGATTACCTTTTTAAGCTTTAAGGAATAAATCTTTTATCTCTTATCATTGTAGCGGATCAGCATAACAGAAAGTAATATGAAATCACGATATGCCACAGAATTTCATGAGCTAGAGAAGATTGGATCTGGAGAGTTTGGTTCCGTATTCAAATGTGTGAAAAGACTTGATGGTTGCATCTATGCAATAAAACGATCTAAGAAGCCATTGGCTGGCTCAATTGATGAGTAAGTATTAATAAAAGTTGAAGTGCTAACAATTGCTCCTGAATGCATATTTATTTGCCAGTGTGGGGGTGGCATGCAGACCAAAAAAAATCTTAATTGCATAGTAATATAACAGACACAATAAAACAATCAATAACAACAATAAAAACATATATTCATACAAATGTGTACATGAATACACCTACATCTGGGCTGCTAGTGTATCCAAAACAATTTTATTATCAATAGTTGCCTCTGAAGTGGTTGCTGTCATAATTCCGTCTACTTTGGTAGAAGTTATGCTCAGCTTGCATGACCTACTGATTATCTAGAATAATTGAATGCTCGTCTAAAGATGCATCTATGGAAATGAAAGCAAACAGTATATTCTCAAATCCTGATACAAATTAATTTTTGCATTTCATAGTTACATTATATTATGCTTACCTGTCTTAAAGTCTCCAAACTCTTCATTGCCATGACAACTTTATTTCAATACCACAGGCAAAATGCTCTTAGAGAAGTTTATGCCCATGCAGTTTTGGGGCAGCATTCTCATGTAGTCAGATACTTTTCTGCCTGGGCGGAAGATGACCATATGCTTATACAGAATGAATATTGTAATGGTAAGTAAAGCTCCAGTTAAATTAACCCCACTATGTTTTTCCCCAAGGAAAAATGAATGCATTAGGATACAAAATACTTGTCTCAGGAGGGTAGGGTGGTAATAATCACTACTTTTTGCTAAAGATTTCAGTTCTGCACTTCATACCTTACATACAAGACTGTTGTAGTGATCATTGCTAGACTCATTATGAGGCTATGTTACTGTTGCCATATTGCTTCCTTCCTAGTTAACTAAGAATCCAGTGCCTTAATTCCTCCGCCTTCATTCTGCAAGGTCTCGCTCTCTTGTTCTTTCTTGGCTCATGCATGGCATCTATTATCTGGCTATTTGGGCTCAGCCATTTACCTGTTCTTTGAACATTATATTTGAGCCAAGGATTCCACCTCCTCTCCAGAGCTGTGCTTCTGACTTTGTGAGCATAAATCACCCTCTGTCTTGGTGTGTAGCTTGTTAGTCTCCCACAAAGAATACAGGCAGGTTGCTTACCAGTAACTGGTTCTTCGAGTGATCATCTGAACTCACAAAACTGTTGTGCCTCTCTTCTATCTTATGTTCAACTTTCTTGGTTGCTACACTATGGCAGACAAGAAATTGAAGGCATTTGAACGTGAACTGTATAGGATATGCACAAAAGAGGCATGGTGGAGTTTCTGTCAAACAGATCGTCGCTCTAGTTTCCAAAGGTTGCTTGTGTAGGAATCCCATGTGTTTCCTAAGCTGCTCCAACCACAGTTATACATAAGCAACCTGTCTTTTCAACAAGCCCAAGTTAATGGTCTGGCTGTAACATTTTAAACCTGAAGTTTTTGAACAGTTTCGAAAGACATTTTCACATAAAGTGCATTACTGTCATCCACATAGGGTGAAAAAGGGAGTGCAATGCAGCCTCCTTTCTGCTAGGCTTTGCTTGCTGCTGAACAGAAAATCCAAATAGACAACACTTGGTTTTATTCACTCCCGCCTCAAAGCAAGGGTCAGTGACTTGTCCCACTCCTAAAACAACTCCCCCAAAGAAATAGCCTATTGCTTCAGGCAGGCAACTCCTTTCAAAAGGCACAAAGCCTCCCAGCCCCCCCCCTCCCGGCCCCATCTAATTTGTGGGAAGCTGGCTAAATAACTGAGGGCCCTGCTCCTGTTGAGAAAGATGAAGCATCAGACAAAAGTCCTTCAAGGGGCAGAGCACGAAAACAACCAGGCAGTCGTGTCTCACAACCAGAATAATAGTGTTGGTCTTATCCCTGCTTCATCTCTGTTACTGTGTTAGTTTCTAAAATTAGTGATGTTTTTAATTTGATATTTTATTTATTTCTTTTTTAAACCTTTATTTTGTTTTAAAAGTATGTGTTGTGCTGTCTTTTGTTCCATGTTGACAAACAAACAAAATAACATGAATAAGATATTTTGAAAGGACTGTGCACTTATTGTGATGATATTTTATACTAGAATTTTTCTACCTTTAAAGTTAATATAATTTAAAATTGACTTGCAGGTGGCAGTTTAGCTGATGCTATAAGTGAAAACTACAGAAATATGCGCTATTTCAGTGAGCCTGAATTGAAAGATCTACTACTTCAGGTTGCTCGTGGTTTAAAATATATCCATTCAATGAAATTAGTACACATGGATGTAAAACCTAGTAAGTATTCAAAGATCTGTTCTTTTCTGTAATTGAACTGTTTGCCATTTTCAGAGGTGATTAAATTTGTCGTAGCAAAATATGCAGTGAGAACCACACCTTAGTAACTGAAAGTTTTCCAGGTTGAATACAGAATACAATGAAAGAGAACAATTTCAAAGTACATGGTTGGCAAACTTCTACGTTTGTTTTTGTCTTTTTGGATGGTGGGATTATGCTGTTTGTTCACTGTCTTAAATGTTGGCTTCTGTCCAAGTAGGTTGTTACTCCTTGTGTCTGTTACTTAAAGAAGCCAGTGGTGGTGAATGCTGCAATGGCTCAGACAATAGATTACATTTTTATATAGTTTTCTATTCAAATTCTTTGGCAGGCAATATATTTATATCTCGAACCTCAATTCCATCCACAATATCTGAAGATGGTGATGATGATGAGTGGTCATCTAGCAACGTTATATTTAAAATAGGTAAGAAAAGACTATACTACATTTTTATGTATACTTTTTTGCACTTTAGAGAAAAACAGTATTTTTATCCTTTCTACTTTCTTAATATATAGGAGATCTCGGTCACGTCACTAGAATTTCCAGTCCACAAGTGGAGGAAGGAGATAGTCGTTTCCTTGCCAATGAGGTTTTACAAGAGGTAAGGATGCCTTGTCAATTGAGGTCTCATTATTCCTTCTGCATATGAGTGTCAACTAGGGTTTAGATACTTGATTTTCTCTACATGAAAAGAACACTTTTCATTCCATGAAAACGTAGAATCCAAGTCTGGGTGTCTAGTGTGATATTCTACTGAAGCAACTAAACCTTCCTTTCTTTTTCAGAACTATAATTCCCTGCCAAAAGCAGATATTTTTGCCCTTGCACTAACTGTGGTGTGCGCTGCTGGTGCTGAACCACTGCCAGCCAATGGGGACCAGTGGCATGAAATACGACAAGGAAAACTGCCTAGAATTCCACAAGTACTTTCTCAGGAGTTTTTAGAGTTATTGAAAGTAAGAACATTATAATATGTTTGCGAAAGCCTGATTGAATGACTGTTTCTTTCTCCCCTTTTGGCAATGGAACAGACAGTGAACCTTGATTTCAATCTTTTTCAGACTATGATACACTCTGATCCAGAGAAAAGACCTTCAGCAGTTGCTCTAGTTAAGCATTCTGCACTATTATCTACTGCCAGGAAGAGTGCTGAACAACTGCGAATAGAACTGAACGCGGAGAAGTTCAAAAACTCTTTGTTACAGAAGTATGTTCAAACCAATCTTTATCAGCTTTAACTTTAATGTACCTGGGAAATTATTTTGAAATTCATATAACAACCGTGTCTTCTTAAAATTATTTATAATTTTCTTTATTTGGCTAATATTTAACTAAAACAACAAATAGAAAATGTTTGAAGCACAAGTTGACTGCAGTATAAGGGATCTATAGTACAGCACATACATTCATTTTATCTGCAAGCATTGGTGTTTTAAGTGTAAATCCCAACATGCACTGTGCAGGGAAAAATGTAGTTAGTATGGGTTTTTAGTTGGCATGGGTCTCAAGTTTGGTTGGTGGGAACAAGAGAGCGGGTCTTCTCAGTGGCTTCCCTTTGACTCTGGAACTCTCTGTCCAGGGAAGCCAGAATGACCCCCTCCTTGCTGTCTTTCTGGCGGCAGGCTAAAACCTTTTTATTCAGACAGGCTTTTAGAGAAGAAGGTTTTTAAAACTGTGAGGGGCTGCTGTGGTTTTAACTTTGAATACGTTTTGATGGATTTATAACTGAATTTTTGTGCTATGTGTGTTTAATTCTGTTTTAATTTTTGTATATTTGTATATTTTAAATTCTGTGCTAATGCTTTTATGTCAAGCTGCTTCGAGTCCCCTTTGGGGAGATAAAACCAGGTATAAAGTATAGAGGGATTGTATTATATTTATGTTCTGTTTCATAGGCTTTTTTCTATTCTTGGGTAAACACGGCATCATTACCTTTAATCCTACTACAATTTACTTTTTCCAAGGATAGGCAATGCCTTCCTGTCTAATTAGAGCAAGGTTGGAAACCAAGTATCAATCAATCAATCAACTTTATTTCTTATGAGTCGCCCTCCACCAAAGGTGCTCTGGACGACTTACACAATTAAAATAAACAGGTTACATAGTCACAGCTTGTTACTTAACAATCATAGTCCTGCAGGTGTTCTTTGAATGCTGTTCCCAGCAGCCCTACGGTAGCTAGCACATCCAGTGGTGAGGAATCCTGGTTCCCACTGCTGGATTTTAATCACCTGGATCCCATACTAGGAAGCATTGTGATACTTGCACCCTGTGACATCAGTACTCTTACTATAGGATCCCTGATTGGTTAGGATTAATCCAGGAAGAAGTGCTGAAACCATACCAGCCTTGGCGCACAGTGGATGCAAACAGAGTTCAATCAATGTTTGTACAAAAAAAAAGATTATTCTTGATAGCAAAGCATTGCCCTGAAAATAATGTTTGAACATCCTGCATAGCCATTGTTGCATATCCTTGTTATTTTGTATGGAAAGTTACAAACAAGAATGCTTGACAGGCAGTTGCAGATTAATTGTATTTTTGCAAAATAGCAAAGTGTTGCTTAGAAACTAGAGTGCCACCTCAGTTCTAGGACTAACTTGAAGTGTGGAAGACAGCTTCCTCAGCTCCAATATATGTAACAGTCTTGGAGCTGAGAATGCCAAACCTGCCTTGCCCCTGCCCCACCTACAGTATTTCCCTTCAGAAAAGGGCTTCCTGTGCCCTCTAGAGGCTATAGAGGAAAATTGTCTTTGCCTGGATTTGGTTCTTTTCAAACCTAGAAATTGTTTCCAGTTTGAACGCATTTAGAACATTCTTGAGGGCATGCACGCAGCCTATAGGTTGCAATTTGCTCACCCTTATTAAAGAGATAGCATCTGTGTACAGAACAAGGAAGTAGGAGTAAGATGTCAAACCAGCACCTGCTTTTGAATATGTACATTTTGGCAGAAATGGAGTGTGGGAAACAGGTATCACAATAATGGGGAATGTTCCCCTTGGAAGGAAGGCTATGTGTGATTTTATAAATTGTGGTCTGGATATGCTTGATCATGAGTGAGATGAATTGTTCTTTTTAGCCTGTTTTAAATTTATTTTTACCTTGGCTGCAGTGTTATATGGGAAGAAAATAACAGATTTTTTCTCCTTCTAGGGAGTTGAAGAAAGCACAGATGGCAAAGGCAGCAGCTGAGGAACGAGCACAGATTACAGATCGAATGGCAACTCGATCTACAGTACAGACCAGGACAGCTCGTCTTCATGGAAAGAAAATGAACCGCTCAGTTAGCCTCACAATATATTGACTTGACCGTTCCATAAAACTGGCAAAGGAAGTGGATGGAATATTGCTGTGGACTACATTAGGAATGGAAGAGAGGATTCTGTTTCTTATTTTCTCTTTAATCACAGTCACTGCTTTTTAAAAGGAGCCTTTTACAGTTTTAATTTTACCAAATGCAGTTAAGTAACTGTTTTTCTAAATCCTCAAAAGAATCTAGGATGTTAACTTCCAAGCCTTTCATTCACACCTTCTAGTGCTAACCACTAGGAGGGTGGTGTGCTGCTTTTTAGTTTCAATGAAAGGCATTGACCTAGACATCTTCAGGGACTTTGTAAACTGGCTCTGGAATAGAGGGAAGAGATGCCAAATGCTAGAGGCTAGCAGGTTGAACCATACCTGGTGTCAGGTAAACTGTTGTGAATGTTGTGTATTCAACTGGGAGCACTTTGTTAGACATTGCGTAGACCACAGGAATAAGGCTGTGGAAACATGCCATGTGAAACTGCTGCTATTTTTAGTTTGTCCTTGCTGTAAAACTGTAGCATTAAACAATCATTGTGTTAGCAGGCTTTCTTCTTAAAGAAAATTATGTGAAAAATGTCAAAGCTGCCTTAGGGAAAGCAGCATCCTTCTCTAAAGCTAGTGTACTATGTACAGTCATTGCGCCAATTTTATATTTGAATTACATTATTAGTGTAAATATTTTGTTTTGTAATTCTTTCTAATAAAAGGTCTCTAAAACATTCTTCTTCTTCTCCTTTCTCCTCCTCCTCCTCTTCCTCTGTTAATATTTGAATGTTTGCATTTTTTGTAACTGTACATAGATGTACTGTTTTACCATTTTTCAACATGAATGTATTTAGCTGTTCTTATAGTGTACCATACTGAAGGCTGTAGTTTGAGATGCCAGGAGATTCTATACAAAGATATTTCAGCATTAGATAATATAATTGGCCCTTCTGATAATCTGTTCTGGTATTGACAAAATATATGCTATCCATTATGGGTGTTTGGTTTGAACCAATGTTTTCCCACTTGAAATGTTTCACTTTGTTTTAATTAGTATTGAATTGGAATATTAAAGTGACATTTTGAAATTAATACTGTCATGTTTTGTCAACTTTTAATATTGCAAATCAGTAACAAGCATGTACATCACTCATGAAAATACATTCTTACCTCAAGACTGGTCTACATGATTCTGCTCACCTAGTTAACCTTTTTTATTGAAATAATTACTAGTGATGCTTTGGATGCTGGATGGGTTGGGTGAATTTCAGACTTCCAATTGATGCAACAAGAAAGCATAGCTTGTATCAGATAAAACTACAACTGAACTAACTACAAAGCAATCTATGAGAGCACAAAGTATTTTTGTCAAAGTGTTGTGAACGTTCTTCATTAACAGATGTAGCACAAATAACTGATAATTTTGCTATGACTTGTTTGCTTAAGACATGATATAGGGAAAGAAAAGGGTAATGGTGAAATTTGGGAAATGTTCAGCATTCTTTGGGGAACTAGATTATTTCCATATCTACCTTACACAATTACACAAAGCTGCTATCCAACCTGAATAAACACACTGGAACAGTATGATATAAATCACAATAAGTAATATTTGCAAGGGTGTTGGCCGTATCACATACATTACATACTATTCAGAATATGAACCATACAAAATACACAAATGTGTTAGTGAATACAAGCAACAACACACAAGGCGCACTAACAGAGAGGGTTCCTACCTGTAGATGCAAAGTCCAGACCCACAATGTCGAAATAATAACGAAAGTTCAATGTAGATTCAAATTCAAAGGGGACTGGAACCAATAATGCAATAGTTGATGGAATATTCCACATAGGGTGAGGACCCAAGTTTGTAAATCCCCAATGGGATGTAGTGGCCAGAAAGCCACTAGAGCGTCAAACCGCTCCGTGAAATGCAAACAGACTGTTGCGGCTGCTGGAGTGACCAGCTGCTGCCAGGCGGTGAACTGATCCGGGGAATCCAAACGGGGACAGTTGCGGCCGGGGGGACACCACCACTATAAACAGGTCGACGAGGGAGTGTTTACCCTGGAATCCCACATCTCGTTTCGACCTCACGGGTCTTTGTCAAGGCCAGGTGGTAATTGGTAAGTATCATGTAATATACACATAAAGGCGGCAGGCATGCAAAATCTGGATACAAAGGCTCAATGATTAAAGGCGCATGGCGTCTGATAGCACCTTTAATCATTGAGCCTTTGTATCCAGATTTTGCATGCCTGCCGCCTTTATGTGTATATTACACGATACTTACCAATTACCACCTGGCCTTGACAAAGACCCATGAGGTCGAAACAAGATGTGCGATTCCAGGGTAAACTCCCTCGTCGGCCTGTTTATAGTGGTGGTGTCCCCCCCGGCCGCAACTGTCCCCGGTTTGATTCCCCGGATCAGTTCGCCGCCTGGCAGCAGCTGGTCGCTCCAGCAGCCGCAACCGTCTCTGTTTGCATTTCACGGAGCGGTTTGACGCTCTAGCGGCTTTCTGGCCACTACATCCCATTGGGGATTTACAAACTTGGGTCCTCACCCTATGTGGAATATTCCATCAACTATTCCATTATTGGTTCCAGTCCCCTTTGAATTTGAATCTACATTGAACTTTCGTTATTATTTCGACATTGTGGGTCTGGACTTTGCATCTACAGGTAGGAACCCTCTCTGTTAGTGCGCCTTATGTGTTGCTTGTATTCACTAACACATTTGTGTATTTTGTATGGTTCATATTCTGAATAGTATGTAATTTATGTGATACAGCCAACACCCTTGCAAATATTACTTATTATAATTATAATTTATATCATACTGTTCCAGTGTGTTTATTCAGGTTAGATAGACACGGTCCCCTCTAGTTTTCTACTTAGACAAAGCTGCTATCCAACAGTAACAAGGGCTGTATGATTGTTCCCCATCGTGGTCCCTGTGAATCGTACATATGGTATTTCCTGCGCCTGCGCAGACAGTTCGGATGAAAGAACTGTCTGTGTAGGTGCAGGAAATACCATATGTGCAAATTCACAGGTGACCACTCTGGGAACTACGGTTACAGGTAAGCAACCTATATTTATTACTGTTGTTAGCCTTGAAGTAATTTTTAACTTGATGACTGAGATGATCTTATTCTGCTTCTGGGAAGTTTTGTTCAGAGGATATTTCCTTTGGCCTTCCCCTGAGGCTGAGAGCATGGCTTACCCAGTGGGTTTCTATGGCCAATTAGGAGTTCAAACTTTCTTCTCCAATCTTAGCCCAATGCTCAAATCACTGCACCACACTGGCTCTCCTCCATGATTCTTACTCTTAGCCTATATCTAGTAGGGTTGTGTACAAATCCGTTTTTCAACAGGCTAAAACTTTTATTCAGACAGGCTTTTAAAGAAGGTTTTTAAGATCAGTTCAGAGGGTACTGTGGTTTTTAATTGGAGGGGTGCTATGGGTGGGATTGGGGAAAATATGAGTTTTAAATGCCATTTTAGTATATTTACTGTATTTTATTTTTCCCCACACTGCTACTATTTAATTGCTTTTGAATTGCTTTTTAACTTTTGTATTGCACCTTTTAAACTTGCTTAGTGTGAAATGTTAGCTACCTTGAGTCCCCATGGGGAGAAAGGCAGGTTGTACACAAAGATGGTGATAAGGTGCAGCACAGAGATGGAAATAGAACTGCAAAGAACCTTTATCTGTGTGTTGATTTCAAGAGGAAGAATCTTTCAATCTAGACAGATAAAGTAAGCAGGGGGAAGTCAGAAAGTAGAGTTAAAATAAGTACAGTAGAGTCTCGCTTATCCAACCTTTGGTCATCCAACATTTTGCAATTATGCAACACAGCCTGCCTCCCGCCCAGATCCATAGCTGTTTCAATACATTGTGATGTTTTGGTGCTAAATTCATAAATACAGTAATTACTATATAACATTACCATGTATTAAACTGCATTTTCTGTTGGTTTGTTGTAAAACATGTTTTAGTGCTTAATTTGTAAAATTATAACGTAATTTGACTTTTAATAGGCTTTTCCTTAATCCCTCATTATCCAACTTTTTTGCTTATCCAACGTTCTGCCAGGATGCTTATGTTGGATAAGTGAGCGTCTACTGTAGATACAGGCTGAAAAAGTTTTTGTTTAGAGACCGAAAATGTAATCTCACAGCATTTTAAAGTTAAGTTAAATAGGTAGAAAACCCAAAAGTTGAGCTACAAAGAAGTGTGATGTACATAGCATGTATTTGTTTGTTTACCATAGATCTTTTGTTGATCAGTTGCTGCTACTGCCTGTCTTACTGCTTGTAAGAATTCTATATAAAGTTGGTTTAATTCCTCATTCGGTGTGGGACAAGTCTGAATCTGCAGGACACTGTGTTAAATAAACTCCTGGGTTAAAACTAATACCAGATTCCATTCACAAACCTAAACTGTAGCCTACAGTTTCAGTTGTGCTGTATGTTGCTGCAAATCTATGGATTGATAAACCAAACTAAAAATCATTAAACTTTTGAAGGAAAAGTTATTGTGATTTCCTATGCCTGAAAACGGATGAGTCTAACCAATGCTTCCTCCTGAAAATATGAGTCACTGTAGAAACCATGGGACAATTTCCCTATCAGACTTTGTAACTACCATGGACATACTTGGTCAGAATGCTCACAAAGCAGAAATGAAGAAAAAAGATTGATTGGCAGAGAATACTTCTGCTTTTTTAAAATACATGACGGTGCAAAATAATTGCAAGTTTGTAAAAAGCATGACTGAATTTGACATTTCCATGTCCCCACAAGATATTAACAAAGACTCCCATCACCTTTTGATGTACAGTATGTGTGTATGTGGGAGGAATGAAACCTGAATGCTACATTTCTTTATGGTCAAGTGTTTAGGCAGAGGAAGTATTGAGCTCATTACACATCACAGTTCTATCAATTTGATTTATGTGCTTGTGGTAGACTTCAAGCCCTTTGGACTAAAAGATTGAATTTTTAAAAATAAACATGAAAAATGACTGGGCGATTTTGGGCAAGTCACACACTCAGGCCCCTTCCACACAGCTGTATAAACGCCCAGATTATCTGCTTTGAACTGGTTTATATGGCAGTGTGGACTCAGATAACTCAGTTCAAAGCAAATATTGTGGATTACCTTGATATTCTGGGTTATATGGCTACGAGGAAGTCGGGAAAAACCCCTCTGAACAAATCTTTCCAAGAAAACTCAGTTGTAGGGTTCATATTCACAAACAACCAAGATGGGGGAAAGCTGAACTAGGCGTTGCAGAGGAGGAAGTCAAAACACAAGAGTGCTTTTTCCAGTATACACATCTTCATGTGTTCTTCCCATGATGAATGTCTCCCCTTAGCTATAGTCCCTCCACAAATGTGACTATGATGCTAAATAAAATGTAATAATTATGTAAAGTATTTACATCTTGCACTATATTAAATGGAACATTAATCTCTTTTTAGCAGTTGTGGGGTGGGAATCCTTTTGTTGGGTCTTGCTCCTCGTAGGGAGAGCTTTGTTTAATGTCGCACATTCTTTCTATCCTAAGTGGGAAAATTAGCTCCTTTCCCCAATGATGGAATTAAAAAGCTCTGGAGAAACAAACAGAAATGTAAATACTGTAGTTCCAGAGGCTCAAAGAGAGCTCATAATATCACCTGTAAATCCCAGGAAGATAACAATGAACCATCTCGACTTTACCTATCATTAGGAACAAACAGTTCTCAATGGGCAGGTCCCAGTGGAAAGGACTGTAAGAAAAGGGTAGAGACCTATAGACCTATTTTTCTTTTTCTTTTCTTTTTTTTTATATAAAAAAGGTGCATTAGGCCATAGACTGTCTGACCCAAATAAGAGCTAAGATTTTTGAAGTCCAACTCAATGCTCTTCTTGGGGTCAAAAAGAGAGAAAGAATGGAGGGCCATCCTGAAGCTTCAGGGGTCATTTTTTTAAATGCCAAGCAGACATTCCTCATGGAAACCTTATTACTGATCCTGGAAGCAGTGCAAGCAATAGATAATCTGGCCTCTCCTGTTCTTCAGGAGGCAAACTACAGTACAAACCCTGATAATCTGGTGCACAGAAGAGGGCCCTCCCATTTGATCTGGTCCCATCTCCTTGAGTGTTTATGAAAGTGTTGGTTGCTTTGATAATGCACCAGAGACTACAGGGGGTGCATGTTTACCCATATCTGTTAGAAAAGAGCCGGGAGTGTGTAGGCAACCACAGATAGTTTGGAGTGTCAAGGGTTTGTCATCAACAGGAAGAAGATAATCTGGTCACAGTGCAGAGGATCCAGTTTTTGCAGGGTGTCTTAGATACATAGATACATCTATGATTAATTCTACTACAGAAGTAACAGCAGAGAGGTGCTTTTTCATGTAATCTTTCTTTTGGGGGGAGGGAGTATACACAAATAAGCCCCTGTCTCACATTTTTCTCTCCTATCTAGGACGAGTGAGAGGATTTTGAATATCCACCCTTCCTACCCTGATTTACGCACTTTTGGCCACTAGAGGGTTTGCAACTACCTGAAAGCTCTCCATCAGTCCTGAATTGGTTTTTGCACCTGATTTTCTGGCATTTTTCAGGCTACCTGCCATTTTGAGTGGCCTTTAGAGCCGCCACCACACCACCTCTGATCTTCAGGTGCTCCTGCTGGTCACCCAGTGACACAATTATGGGGGGGGGGCCGTCCCTCAAAAACCCATGGAGCAAAGGTGTTGGTTGTACTTACCCTCCCAGGAAAAAGCCATGTTCCCAGGCCTTTTGTGTGCTCAAGCTCACCTCTTGCAACACAGACACATGGTCTGCCATTTCAGTGGCTTCAACAGCAGAATCCAATCTCACTGTGTGGTCCATTCTCTGAGTATACTCTGAAGACACCTTCCCACATTGCAGTCAGCTCCTGCTGAATCCTCGTCTGACAATTCAAGACCATATCTGGGATTCATCACAACCCATTAGAGTGGAAAGACCCATGTAAGAAGAAGGTATTCCGAAAGAAAAAGAATCATCCAAGGTTGAAAAAAAGAGCTCAGTTAAATAGACACAAAAGACAAATTGAGAGAAATACCAGAAAGTGTCTCCCCACACTGCAGGAAAACACAATCACTGCTGAAATAGAATATGGTTGTATATTCCTAATTGCGGCTTTTGTCAAGAACAGCAGCTACTTAAGCATGCAGATTGAATGCACAGTTTGTCATAGATTTTGAAACAGTATCTTACTGTAAGTATACAGCCTACAATGAGGTAGACCCCTCAACAAACTTTTTAGAGATTTGGTTAATTAATTCACATCTGTTGAAATAAAAACACTTTGGCAAATGTCTTCCGAGTAGCATAAATATCTGCTGGGTCGAGTTGCATGCTACTACTCCTATTCTGAATACCAACATAGTGCACTTTATGGCCATGGCTAACAATCTACTACTAAATTGAAATGTGAAATATCAATACATAGAAGCATTACGCTTCCATACAAAGCTCAATACAGTTCTGGCCCAGCTTACTTGTCCGAACGCATCTGCCACTACCTCCCACCTCGTAATTTAAGATCCGCCGGGGAGGCCCTGCTCTAGCTCCCGCCAACTTCTCAAATGCAGTTGGTGGGGACGAGAGAGAAGGCCTTCTCGGTGGTGGCTCCCCATCTGTGGAATCAGCTTTCAAGCGACATACGATCAACCCCATCTGTCCTGGCATTCAGGAAAAAAGTGAAATCGTGGCTCTGCGACCAGGCTTTTGCACATTAGCACAATGCAGCACGTTGGATTGTAATTGTAATTGGTAAATTGATGGTTATGGCTCAATGCCTAAATGGTGGATGGAACTTTGTTTTTAACTTAAGTGTATGTGTATTATGTGTTAATGCTAACTGTATTTTAATGCTGAATGTCTATGGTTTTATAATGTATTTTATTGTGTATCGGCATTGAATTGTTGCCTTTTGTTAGGCCGCTCTGAGTCCCCCCTCGGGGGTTGAGAAGAGCGGGGTAGAAATGATGTAAATAAAAAAAAAGTACTTTAATGCGTACCAAGTGAGCAATAGTCTACATGCACAACCTGCTTATGCTGTCATCACTAATTGCTCAACAATCCCAAAACAAAACACTCTGCATAAGTACTGCAACCTATTCCTGTATATGTCACTAACAATAAGTTAGCTTCCCCCCAATTATTTTCAAATTGCCCTGAAACTACTGTCCTGTCACAGAGCCTCATGCAACCAATTATCTTGATCTGTCACAAGTTAATAATTATATAATAAAATGAATGGTTAAGAGATAAAATCTTTTTAAATGGATGTAATCTGCAATTCACAGTAATATTAAAACCGCTCCTCCATGTCATTGTTATAATAATGGAAAGCGATTGAATTATTTGAATGTATAATGCTTTCTTCACACAGATAAGGAAGCTTAGTCATGTTATATTTGTAATGATACTTGATGATCCAAATTGATTAAAAAGCTGGAAGCATTGGAATGAATTGGTCAACAGAGCTGTGATGAGGTTCAATTATATGGTAATTACACCTCGAAGAAGAAGACGGCATATATATACGCTATCGTACTGATGGCAGCTTGTTCAACTTAAGCCGTCTGAGGGCTCGCACTAAGACTCTAAACCAGGGGTGCTCACACTTTTTCAGCATGTAAGCTACTCTTAAAGCAACCATGTCCAAAAGATCTACCTGCCCTCGTCGCCGCGCGCTCCTGCACACACTCCTGCTGCTGTTTTCTGCCCGCGCAGTGCTTCTGCCTGCGGGGCATTGCAGGAAGGATAAAGCACGAGGCGGGGCATCCAGAGGGAGCGCTCCGCCCTGCCTGTCTCGCCCACAACAGAGGCTGTATAGCTGCTTCTGGACAAGAGAGAGGCAGGGCGCTCCCTCCGGAGGTCCCACCTCATGCTTCCTTCTTCTTGCAATGCCCCGCAAGCAAAAGAAGCACCGCGAGAGCAGAAGCCAGCAGCAGGAGCGCGCGTGCGCACAGGGTGTGCTCGCGCATGGCAGGAGCACCCCATTCGTCTGGTGAAGCCCGAAGATCACCTGGAAGAGGGCCGAAGATCTACTAGTAGCTCGTGAGCTACCTAATGAGCACCCCTGCTCTAAACTATCCAGTCCGTGAGCTGCTTTTTGCTGATGCTGCTGCCCTTGTCGCCAATTCAGAAGCAGCCCTGCAGCGCCTTACATCCTGCTTTGCAGCAGCTGCAGAGCTGTTTGGGCTGGAAGCCAGCCTGAAGAAAACGGAAGTCCTCTACCAGCCTGCACCACAGGAAGAACACCATCATCCTCACGTCAGCATAGGCAAATCCGTGCTTAAGTCCGTCTAGCAGTTCACCTACCTGGGAAGCATCATCTCCTCAGACGCCAAGATTGATAAAGAGATAGATCACAGATTAGCAGAGGCATATAGTGCATTCGGAAGGCTTCCCAAAAGAGTCTGGAGCAAAAAGCACCTGAGGCAAAGCACCAAAATCAGAGCTATCGTACTGTCTATTCTCCTTTATGGGTCTGAAACGTGGGTCACCTATCGCCAACACCTACGACTCCTCGAACGCTTTCATCAGCGCTGTCTTCGCACAATCCTAAATATACATTGGACTGACTATGGGACTAATGTTGCTGTCCTTGAGCAAGCAGGGATCACTAGCGTTGAGGCCATGCTATTGAGAACACAGCTGCGCTGGGCAGGGCACGTCTCTAGGATGGAGGACCACCGCCTCCCAAAGATACTACTCTATGGTGTCAGCGCAAGAGAGGCGCCCCCAAAAAGAGATATAAGGACTCCCTGAAACAACATCTCAGGCTCGGCCTGATTGATCACCAACAATGGTCCACCCTGGCCTCACATCAGGAGGCATGGAGACGCACTATCCACAATGCTGCCGCCTCTTTTGAGAAGACACGGCGAATGGGTCTCGAAGAGAAACAACAACGCAGAAAGAACTGCAACTTGGAAACAACATCACCCAGGGAGACTTTCTGCTGTGCTTTCTGCAACCGGACTTGCCTATCTCAGATCGGCCCTTTTAGTCATCAACGCGCTTGTAAAAAGCGTGGGATGAGTCCTTCCTAAGAATCTTCGTTCGCGAAGTAATGCCGAAGGGAATTATTATAAAGCATTATTATATGGTAATTATTATAAAGCGGCTGAGGGGGGGGGGGAGGAAAGGGCCTGACTGAGGCTGTGAGGAATTGTGGGAGTTGGAGTCCAAAACACCCGGATGGAGGGAGGGCCCAAGTTTGCCCAGGCCTGCCTTATGCCAGGCCTAAATCGAAATGTCTTAAGGCAGTGTTTCCCAACCAGTGTACTGTGGCACACTAGTGTGCCGTGAGCAATCATCAGGTGTGCCGCGGGAAATTGGAACCTCCAATACCCTTTCTTCCCCCTCCTGCCGAACACTTTTTCTTCTCCACTCAGGTGTAGGTGAACTACAACTTCCAAACCCAAGGTCAATTCCCAAGCAAACCCTTTCAGTACTTTATGTTGGTAATGGGAGTTCAATATGCCAGGTTTGGTTCAATTCCATTGTTGCAAGAGTTCAGGATGCTCTTTGATTGTGTGTTAACTATAAATCCCAGAAACTGTAACTCCCAAATGTCAAGGTCTATTTTTCCCATTTGGGCAAACTCCATCTGTGTTCACATTTTGGGCCCATAACCCCATGAAGGTGGGATATAATGAGCATGGTGATATTCATGCCAAGTTTGGTCCTGATCCAACATTGTTTGAGTCCACAGTGCTCTCTGGATATCAGTGAACTACAACTCCAAAACTCAAGGTCAATGCCCACCAAACTCTTATAGCATTTTCTCTTGGTTCTGGGAGTTCTGTGTGGGAAGTTTGTGTCTTTCTGCCATTCCTGCCAGGATATCTATGTTGTGTTCATCGACACAGGCCCAGGTGTCACACTGAGTGTATAAATACATTTAGAAACATATTAACTATATGTATTACTGTGTTAGAGTGTCATTTTGTGTCTTTTTGGTTGGTGGTGTGCCCCAGGGTTTTGTAAATGTAAAAAATGTGCCGCGGCTCAAAAAAAGGTTGGGAAACACTGCCTTAAGGTGGCCCCCTCCACACACACACACACACACACACACACACACAGCCAGCCAGCCAGCCAGCCTGCCAGGGGGAGGCGGCCCTTCCCCACAGATTCTCCTCGGAAGCCTGGAAGCTTTCCCTGCGTGGGAAGGCAAGGAGGGAAAGGCGTGGCGTGTAGGGCCGCCCTCTCTTCCCCTCTCTTTCTTTCCCTCCGAGGCCCAGGCGCCTCCCTGCCTGCCTGCCTCTCGCACAGAGCCTGGCTTCGGGCTCGCTTCGCCGGCTGAGGGGAGCCATGGGGAGCCTGAAGGAAGAGCTGCTGAAGCCCATCTGGCACGCCTTCACCGCCCTCGACGTGGACCGCAGCGGAAAGGTCTCCAAGTCCCAGCTCAAGGCAAGTCCCGAAAGAAGGAAGGAAGGAAGGGAGGCCCTTGCACCCGCCTTCACCCCTCCTCCTGTGAGGCCTACAGGAGCCCCATCCACCCCAGGAGGCCGGGAAGAGGGAAGCCAAGCAGGCCTCCAGCTGTTTTGGGCTTTGGTGAGGAATTCTGGGAGTTAAAGTCCACAAAACACCTGGAGGGCCCAAGTTGGCCCATGCCTGGATCTACACTGCCTTGGGGGTGGGGGTGGGATTCACATCTAAACGCCTGTGGTTCTCAACCTGTGTGTCCCCAGGTGCTTTGGCCAACAACTCCCAGAAATCCCAGCCAGTTTACCAGCTGTTAGGATTTCTGGGAGTTGAAGGCCAAAACACCTGGGGACCCACAGGTATATGTACACCTTATACACATGGCCTGTGTATCTTTCATAATATTGTGCATGAAGTAAAGGTTTCCCCTTGACATTAAGTCTGACTCTGGGGTTGGTGCTCATCTCCATTTCTAAGCCATAGAGCCTGAGTTGTCCGTAGTCGCCTCCAAGGTCACGTGACCAGCATGACTGCATGGAGCACTGTTACCTTCCCACATTGCAGTACCTTTCCGAAAGAGTTTCCTCCCTCATAAATAATTGGCCCTATAGCTATCTCACCCCTCTGTTTTTAGCTCTATTTTAATTTGTACCTGTGGCCCGCTCATTGTCCTGTGCTATAAATGGCTTTATTTCATTCTGATTTTATATTGATGGTTGTATTTTACTGTTTATGTCTTATGTACTTGATTATGTTGTCGTTTGATTGATTTTTACCTTGGTTGTTGTATTGTTGGGCTTGGCCTTGGCCTCATGTAAGCTGCCCCGAGTCCCCGTCGGGGAGATGGTGGCGGGGTACAAATAAAGTTTATCATTATTATTATTATTACTCACATTTGCATGTTTTCGAACTGCTAGGTTGGCAGAAGCTGGGGCTAACAGGGGGAGCTCACCCCGCTCCCCGGATTCAAACCGCCGACCTTTAATTCAGCAAGTTCAGCAGCTCAACGGTTTAACTCACTGCGCCACCGGGGGTTTGCATGAATCAAAGTTAGTGTAACTTGAACCACCAGAAAGCAAAAATGCTTTCTCAGCTTTGGAGTGTTTTGGAATTGAGATGTTTGTGTTACATAAGGAAACATTTACCAGGAAGCAATGCGTGGGGTTAATATAAGGGGGAAAACACCTGTTTTCTTACGGTACTATCACATTTATGAATGTTCAGATTTGCTCTCCCAGAAATGTGTTTATTAGAACTTTTTAGAAGGTGGAGATGAAGAAATTTGTCAATATTGCTCTGTTGCTGCGAGAGTAATAATAGCCAAAACATGGAAGGGGGGAAAAGAGTTAATTATTAAAGATCGGAGAGATAAATTAGTAGATTATATCCAAATGGCCAAACTGACAAATAGCAGCAGAGGAGGAAATAATAAAGAATTAGCAAAAAGGAGGCTGGCACTTGGGTATCTGGAAAAGAAGACAAAGATAGATTTGAAGATCGCCATAAAGGGGATTTAGTGAACGAAGACATATGGGTAGTTGTGGGTTAGTTATGTGATCCATATTGAGGGGTGTTCCAGGTCGTGGAGGTTGGGTTCACGGGTGTGGGGTTAGAGGGACAAGAAATCTTAAGGCAGAGTGATTGTACAGCCAAATTCGATTTTTCACATGTTTAATGAGTGCTGGCTGTATACCATTTTGTGAACTTGCTTACTCTTTTGTATATCTTTTTTTTCTTATTTTTAATTTTTTTTCTTGTTCCTTTTTCTTTTTCTGTTGTCTGCTTTATTTATTGTGCACACTATAAATAAAACAAAAAATAAAAAAATAGATTTGCTCTCCTGTTTCTTAGAGCCCTTCCAGACAGGACCTATATCCCAGGATCTGATCCCAGGTTTTCCGCTTTAAACTGCATTATATGAGTCCCCACTGACAGATAATCTGGGATAAACAGAAAACCTGGGATTACATCCTGGGATATAGGGCCTGTCTGGAAGGGCCCTGAGCCAATATAAAGGTTATGTGAAAGAGTATAAACCTGTTATTTACACTTTCTGCAAGATTATCTGACTCCATGGCAGAGCACATGGTTTGCATGCCAGAGGTCCTTGGATTCCCAGTTCAGCCTGCGAATGACCCCTGCCTGACTTTATGGAGAGCTAGGGCCCTTCCACACAGCTCTGTATCCCAGAATATCAAGGCAGAACATCCCACATTATCTGAGTGTGGACTCAGATAACCCAGTTCAAAGCAGATATTGTGGGATTTTTGATATTGTGCCTTGATATTCTGAGATATAGGGCTGTATGGAAGGGCCCTTACTCTGCCCCTCTGTGTAGACTTGGGGTTTCCAGCCTTTTGGGGCCTGTGGGCTTTCAGAGATCAAGAAAGGGCAGCATCCCAAAATAGCTGCTATGATGAGTGTGTCTGATTGCAAGGCGCTGAGCCATCTGCTCCACACAGGAAAGGTCCCTTCAATTTTGTTCTTTTTTGTCTTGAAGTGGTCAGAAACAGTGAAGTTGACTTCCTACTGCCTGCCGTCTTTATTTCTTAAGGATGTTTCTGGGTACATATGGGACACAGAGGTCTTCATAGCAAATGGTGGCCTTTGCTTTGTTGTGAAATGATAGCAGCTGCCAGGAAAGTCTGTCTTTTGAATTAAAATATAATTATAAAATTTTAATTATTAAAAAAAATCTAGGATATGTTGGATACGTTTGGATATTTCAGAGCTTGTAGGAATTCCCCTGTGCTGCATGTTGCCAGCCCTCTCTATACACAGTACTGAGCTAGTACTTCCTATGTTTGTTCCTCATTTAACAAAAGTGTCTTGGACTCTTTCTAGGAATATTCCCTAATATTGGTTGTTGGGCTGTTGGGTATCTGAAGGTGCATAATACTTCTTTATTCTAATATTTTCCCAAATTTGTTTATTTCAGTTGATGGGACTGAGTTTGGGTTTTAGGGATAGTTTAAGAAATTTGAGGACTCTTGATACCAACTTGATTGCATTTGTCCCTATAATGCAGTATTATTTGATTAGGACTATTCCGAATTCTTCAAGGACTGACCTCTTTTCCAACATCTTTTCCAACATCTCCTACATGAATAAAATGGTGATTAATTGAAATTAATTGAAATTGAACTTGAACCTAGAGATTAATTAGGATTGAATCGCAGAATTTGCTGGTTTAGACCAAAAGATTTTTAGAAATACCACTTTTAAGCATTAATACTGTATATGGATGATCACATTTTAATGCTTAGCAGTATTAATATAGTAACTGCTTTTGACAATGTTTCCTATGATTGTTGGATTGTGTGATCTTAATGTTTATATTGATACGTTTCTAATTCCATCTTTTAATGTTAAATGACATTGTGTTTTATGATTTAATTGATAATTGTATGTTATCATCGTTATGTTAGGTTTCTGTATGTGAGGCATTAAATTTTACCATAATTATGCCGGAAACAGCTTTGAGTCCCCCACTGGGGGGAGAAAAGCAGTATACAAGTGAGACAAATAAATAAATAAATAATACTAAATGCATGCCATGTTCCTATTTTGAAGTATGTTCTTTTTTGGTGCTGGTTATTGATTGTGTGTGTGTATATACACACACACACACACATACACACTAGCCATCCCTTGCCACACGTTGCTGTGGGCCAATCAGTATATATGTGTTTTGTGTGTCTATATATTTATGTATATGTGTATATATGTGTGTTTGTGTGTGTGTGTATATATATACTGTATATATATATGTGGTTTTGCACATACGTTGTAATGTATGTTTTGTTTTTTGGCTTTTTAAGTCTTTTCTGCTGTGCTTTTCAGTGTTTTTATGAGTGATGGTCACTCATTGACCTGATTGGTGTATTGTGTCCACATTTGTTGTCAATTGGTCCAGTGGTTTTTGAGTTACGTTAATCCCACAAATGGACATTACACACACACATATAATGTCAGATGTGACTTGAGGGACTGCAAGTTGCTTCTGGTGTGAGAATTGGCCGTCTGCAAGGACGTTGCTTAGGGGATACTCTGATGTTTTTAGCATTTTGTGGGAGGCTTCTCTCATGTTCTCGCATGGAAATCTGGAGCTGACAGACAGAAGCTCACCCCGCCTCGCGGATTCAAACCGCCAACCTTCAGGTTAGAAGTTCGGCCAGCACAAAGGTTTAACCCATTGCACCACCACGGCTCCATATCATATAATAAGTAGTTTTCATTTTTTAATTAAAACAAAGAAACAAAAACAAACCAACAAAACCAGAAACCCAACCCTGGTTTAAACAAAATAAAAATGGTTTAAATCAGACCCCTGTTTTGTTTTGTTTTTTGACCTATTTTCCCCCCACCCAGCTCTTACTGTATCTGACCCTAGAAATTCCTGTGGACAGAGTGTATGTTCTCCCACCATGGACTGTGATCTATAAGTTATTCTTTAGAGAGGCAGGCTAAACATTTTATATTGAAAGAAAGAATTAGGTCAATAATAGACTTTTTCTTCTTTCTATTTACAAAATTGTTAGATGACTGAGCAATTCTAGCAGGCTAGAGATCTGGCGCAGACAATGATTGAGCCAAGTTTACGTTTGGTCCAGAGGATCCTGTGGCCTTTGCTGTGATGTTCCTTCAAACTTTGTTGAAAAATAATTGGCAATTATTGTTGTAAACCAATCTGTACTGTGTGGACATGAAGCACGTAAGCCAGGCTATGTTGCACCATGATTGGGGCTGCTGGGCACAATTGTAATGGAGCTAATTTGGATACACACTTTATGATAACAATTATCCTATTTTTATGTTGCCCATCTGACAAGCCTGACTTCATCCTTTGCACCATAAAAGTATGTCAGACCCCATTCTCTCCTGCTTGAGTTATTTGTCATAGCCAGAGCTGTCTCTCTACTCCAGTGGTCCATGGCATGCAGGCACCCAAATGAAAGAACTGGCTTTGTTTCAGCTCAGTGTGGAGCCTGCCAACCAGGAGACAGAGCTGCTACACTGCTCTCTTGTTGGAGAGCAAAAAGGAGAACCAGTCAAGAGCTCCATTCTTTTTCTTGCTGCAGACTCTGCAGAGTGTTTTCCACAAAACTCTCACTCAGCTTTTGGAACTTTGATCAGCAAATCTGGGCACACTCTGTCGGGCTCTCTTGGCCTTAAATACTTCGGGTTGAGCCAACATTTTAAAATGTTTTGAATAGGGTCAACACCTGTGGAATGCCTTGGACAGTCAGTTATTGTAATAATTGCTGGGTTGGCTGTAGGCAGATGGTGCTGCTGCTAGCCAAAATATGAGCCCTGATAATACTGAAGGCCAAAGTGGTATTTCGGGCAGTATAATGAGGTCGGGGGAAACCTGTGATTATTTCTGAACCCTTCTCTTTATTTGTAAAATAATTAAGATCTGTATCAGTAATTCAACCGGTTTACATGTATGTGTGGGGTGTTTGGCACTGTTCTGATTAGAACTTGTTTTGCATAATTTAGAGTTTACGGCTGTAATTCTGAACCAAAAATTCAACCCTGGTTAACATATTCATTGAAAGCTGTTACCTTTCTCTCTCTCTCTCTCTCTCTTGGCATTACTTCTTGAACGAAGATTCTTATGAAGGACTCAACCCACGCTATTTACAAGCGTTTCCAATCTGAGATAGGCAAGAGAAAGCCAGCATCTTGATGGTGTTTCCAAGTGTCTTTTTGCTCTCTTCGAGACCCATTTGAGTCTTCTCGAAAGAGGCAGCAGCATTGTGGATAGTGCATCTCTATGCTTCCCGATGTGAGGCCAGGGTGGACCGTTGTTGGTGATCAATCTGGCCGAGCCTGAGATGCTGTTTCCTTTGTAAGCACCTTGCTATCCCTATTCTTTATGTTTCTTCAGAATATCCAAAATTAGGCTGCATGTATATTTCCCTCTTTCTCTTCCAGCACTGAGAAAAGCCAGTGTTCCTGCATCCAATGCAAAGGAAGAAGGGGATATGCTAATGAGGATATATATATATATATATATATATATGAAAGAATGAATGAGAGAAGGGTAAAAATCAGGAGGCAAAAGACATTTGAATGCTCTTTCTGTGTACGTAAACATTCAAATCATAGCTCGTGGCATAATACATGGGTGGCATATCACATTTCTTTGTGGAGCTGTAATTTAAATTCTTTTTTTATATTGGTGGTCATGTGAGGAGGAGGAATCCACTGGGGGGAAAATCCTTTAGTTTGAGAAGTGCAACAAGTAGATGGAGGGTTAAGATGTTTCTTAACCAGAGTTTGAATGGTGTTTCTACTTTTTGCCTCCTGTTTGTTTCCACTCTCTTGGAGTAAGTATGGGTACTCAAGTTGCCTGTTGATGTTGGCCTGCATAAATAGGAGCATAATGTCTTGATCAGGGGCAAACTTCAGCCCTCCAGGTGTTTTGGAATGCAACTCCCAGAGTTCCTAACACTTGGTAAGCTAGCTGGGATTTCTGGGAATTGGAGTCCAAAACACCTGGAGAGCCAAAGTTTGCCCATTCCTGGTCTAGATCCAGGGACGGCATGCTACCCCTCTATTCCGCCTTGGTCAGACCACACCTGGAATCACATTGTGTCCCATTCTGGGCACTGCAATTGAAGGGAGATGATGACAAGCTGGAATGTTTCCAGAGGGGGTGTCTAAAATGATCAAGGTTCCGGAGAACAAGCCCTATGAGGAGTGGCTTAAAGAGACAGGCATGTTTAGCCTGAAGAAGAGAAGGCTGAGAGGAGACATGGTAGCCATGTATAAATATGTGAGAGCAAGTCATAGGGAGGAGGAAGCAAGCTTGTTTTTTGCTGCCCTCGAAAGTAGGGCGTGGAACAATGGCTTCAAACTACAGGAAAGGAGATTCCACCTGAACATGAGGAAGAACTTCCTAACTGTGAGAGCTGTTCAGCAGTGGAACTCTCTGCCCCAGAGTGTGATGGAGGCTTCTTTAGAGGCTTTTAAAAAGAGGCTGGCTAGCCATCTGTTGTAAGTGCTTTGAATGTGATTTTCCTGCTTCTTTGCAGGGGGTTGGACTGGATGGCCCACAAGGTCTCTTCCAACTCTATGATTCTGTGATGTATGGTGACACAATAAATTCCATAGACAAGAAAAAAAACAGGTGGTTTTGCCAGTCCCTTCCTCAACTATAGATTACAGCATCTGGTATTTGTTAATGGTCTCCTATCCAAGGACTAACCAGGGCTGACCCTGCTTAGCTTCCAAGATCAGACAAGATCTGGTGACTTTTAGACCCTACCTCTCCCTCTTTCCTTACACTGAATATTGTCTTGCTCTATTTTTGTTTTTAGCCTAGCAGAACAACATCATAGTGTATTTATTCTGGATGTAATAGTAGGTTGCTTTTTATAGTATCCGTGTCTGTGCTGCACAGAAATGTAAGCTTCTCTTTTTCAACCTCATTGTAGTGCTCATTTTTCATGTTTCAATTTAAAAGCCTGGTTGAATTCAGTTATCAGAAAAAAAACTATAGTATTAACAGGACAGGGCACGCTGACTTATTGTTTGCTGGATATGCTTTAAGAATCACACTACATGTTACTGTAAAGGTGTAGCTACACCTCCCTTTGTACTCAAAAATAAGTAGAAAAACTACTTTAAAGAGTAACCCCACTGTAGTGGATTAGAGAACTTTAGCCAATTGCTTTTTACTGTAGTCTCAATCTGGGTTGCCCCACTCCCATTATCAATCATTGTTTAAAATACATCTTCAGCTTTTCTTTATGAGTGAGTGTTCTTCATGTTGGATAATGATAATTCCATTTCCACTCACCTTTTTGCTGCTCTGTTGTATTCCAGTGTGTTGCCTAGGCAAAATCTTAAACTGATATTTTAGTGTAATGAAAGATGCAAGTGTTGACATCCTTTTTGTGAACCTCTTAAGATCACAACTTGAATTTTTAAAAATGAATGATGTAGTTTGTTCAGATAGGAAATATCAGAGTAATTGTTAAAGTCACCAAGGCAAGTATTTGCAGACATAGAGTAGGAAATTCCACAATGATAAACTAGTGGAAAATGAGCAACATTGAGAACAGAACTATACTGAAATATACTACGGAACTTGTCTGGCTTGGAATGCATATATCATTTGGAATGATTGAAACATCAAGCAAGAAAATTGTATGCATTACATAGTTTCATCACTGAAGCATATAATGTGCTAACACAGGGCAGTCCAACTTCTGCCGGCTCAAGGGCCGGACTTCTGGTGAGTGATCACCTGGGGCCCCCCGGCCACGCCCCCGGCCACGCCCCCGGCCACGCGGCTCCGCCCCCTCTCCGAAAGCGTCAGAACAGCTGTTCTGATGCTTTGGGAGAGAGGGCGGAGCCGCGGAAGGCTCCCCGCAGCGTCTCCCTCTCTCCCAAAGCATCAGAACAGCTGTTCTGGCGCTTTGGAGAGAGGAGGCGCGCGAACCCCCCTCCTTCCAAGGCGTCACGGCAGCCACGGAAACCGGCGATTTCGCCGGCTTCAGCGACTGCCGTGGCGCTTGGGAGAGGGAGCGCCCGCGAGGGACCCCCTCCCTTCCAAGGCGTCACGGCATCCTGGATGGCTCGCGGGGGAAGCAAGAACCGGGCTCTCGCTTCCCCCGCGAGGCATCCAGGCTTGCGGGAGGGTTTTCGCCCGGCTCTCGCATCCCTCTGGTCAGAGGGACGCGAGAGCCGGGCGAAACCTCTCCCGCAGGCCTGGATGGCTCGCGGGGGAAGCAAGAACCGGGCGCTCGCTTCCCCCGCGAGCCATCCAGGCTTCACAGCGGCGGGGCGGAGAGAGGGACGGAGGGGGCGAGGCAAGGAGGAGGAGCTGGCTCCCTTCCTCCTCCCTGCCCCGCCTCCTCCTCCCCCCCCCCCCGGGCCGCCATTTAAAAATTTTTTTAAAAAAAAAATATATTTTTAAAGTATTTTCTAAATAAATTTATTCAGGAGGGTAGCGGGGGCCATGTCCAACAGGCTGGGGGGGGGCCATATACGGACCGTGGGCCGCCTGTTGGACAGCCCTGTGCTAACACATCCTTCCTATATTTGCGCTCCAGCAGCATCTGGCTATGAATAGGATAAACGTACACAAGAGTTCTCCAATTGTGGATGCTGAACCTGATTCTAATACATTTATTATTGCAGTGTTACTTAGGAAATAAGTGTCTGCTTGCTGTTCTGGTCATTTGTATTGATTGCTGCCGTTACTCTGCTGGTTGCATAGCAGAGCTTTAAAAAGTTACCTTTTTAGTTACGCAACTCTAGGAATCCCTCAGATTTGCCATTTTCTGTTGCATTATCATGACATCTTGAGGCAAGTCTACTTTTATTTATACTTTCCTATTATAAATATGCTTACCGGGTTTTTATTTTTTCTCCTAAGTCACAGTTTTTAAGTGATGGTCATTAGAGCCTTTCATCTCTTGACTTGCTATTCCCCAAACCCCATGTAATATGGATTTTAACTTGGCAGCTCTAAATTGGAAGCACAGTTTGTCCTTTTGATAAGTGTATTCCTATTAACTTCCTTTGGTAATTATAGTGTAAGTGTGTGTATATATATCAATATCATAAGTAAAATGTATTTTAAAGCTTAAAAGCATGATGGGGAATGAACTTGGGATACTAATGTTGATTAGGGATGAGACAAGAATCCTAATATTTGTTAGGGATGTCTTCTCCCTCTTCCCGTATTTGGTGCCACCATTTGTGCGGACGGTTTCGGGTGCTTCTTTATGTAGCTTCAGAACTTCATTTCATGCTCTGGCATTGTTTCAAGGGAGGGAACATTTATCACAGAGTCGAAGGCAACACTGTATTTCCTTCCTCTTTTTAAAACAACTGTTATAATCTACTAGCAAAAGGAGTGGTGTTTTGACTACCACTGCCTTGCTTTCTGTGTAAGATGTACCTGAGAAGAGCTGTTCCTGCTATTGGGTGGCTCTGAAACTGAAACAAAGAAATCCAATGTGGTAAATAATAGTCTTCCAAAATTATGAACTGATTTGTTCCTAGTCCTGATGTGGTCTCCATTTTGCATTTTGTCCAATATACCCTGTCCATATTGGATATATCATCCATTGAACTAAATGGAGCTCAAGCCTAGAATTTACTCCTTTATATTGAATTATTCTTCCCAGTCAATATGCCTTCCCTCTACCTGGAACTATCAGGAGTCTTGTTGGAGGAAGTAAACACCTTATAGATACTTGTCTGTCTTTATTAGCGAGGATACTAGAAGCTTTTCAGTATGTTTGTAGAACACTGATCGGTCCTTTCCAGCACTTGTTCTCTAGGTCCAGGTCACTCTTCTCCCCTTGTAAATTTTTTCAGGAAGTGGTTGGAAGATCAAATTAGTTAAATCATTCCTGCACATCCTGGAATGTCTTTTTATCTTTTGCAGGCATCATATGATTGATACTCAACTGGAGTTTAATGTCAAATCCATCTATTTTGAATTCTGCTTGGGTCACACTTATTTCTCCTGGAATTTCAAAGAGCAACACCCACGCTGAAACATATCATATTGGTGGGATAAATCAGAAAGATCATCTAGTCCTAACTTCTGCCATGTAGAAATACACAACTAAAGCACCCTAAAAGATGCCCTTCCAAGCCCTGTTTAAAGACCTTGGACTTCCTAGGCACCAGATCCCACCATGGTCTCCGTGTTTATCCCAACTAGCAGTTCTGTGAGATGTGACTTAATAATGAGACGCTGATATTGTGTTTTTAACATTAAATGTTAAATTGTATATGTTGAAATTGTATTGATAACTGTTGATTTGTTTGTCTTGAGCAGTTCCTGCTATTTGTACACCGCATCGAGTCGCCTTCGGGCTGAGAGAAGCGGTCTAGAAGCAAAGTAAATAAATAAATAAATGTGAGGAGGTTTGCATAGGGCATTGAGGTTTGCATGGGGCATTGAGACAGAGGGAGAGGATGATGTGATTTCCTTGGAACTAGGTTTGGAACTAGGAGCAAAGTCTTTAAAGGGATGCTTAGATCAAATGTTTCTCATAATTTCCCCAGCATTGTGGCAGAATTCAGCATTACCGTCAACATCACTTTTACATGATTTCCACAGCCTTGGTATTTTTTCTGCAGCACCAGCCTTGCGTTCCTCTCCTCTCCTCCCATGGTATCCATTTCCTCTGCAATTCCCTGTAGACAAATTTGCATGGCACATCTTTCTCCATCTGTCCTGTGTCTAGCATTTGGCAGGTTAACAGAGACCTTAATTTTTGATCAGCTTCCCTGTGTGTGCTTCCTAATGGAAGAAAACATTGTTATATGAGGCAATATTTCACAGTCTCATATGAATAGGTTTCTTGCAATCTTGGATGGAAGCTGTATGTTACTGTCTACCTCAGTATCCACTGGGGTTTGGTTCCAGTCCCACCCTGGCAGATACCAAAATCCATGAATGCTTAAGTCCCATTATATAAAATGGCATAGTAAAATGACAAATAAAACAAGTGTCAGAAAGATCTGTGAAATGGTGGGAGGCTGCATGCACATCAAGGCAATGCTCAGTTTGTGGCAAAATAAAGATTTGCTTTTTGGAATTTCACCTCTGAGAGCCCGCATGGCATGGTTTGAGTATTGGACTACAGCTCCAATACTCAAACCATGGTGGTTTTGAATCCCTGCTTGGCCATGGAAACCACTGGCTAGCCTTGGAAAAGTCCCATTCTCTCAGCCTCAGATGAAGACAAAGGCAAGGGCAAGCTCCCTCTAAATAAATCATGTCATAAAAACCTGGGATATGTTTACTTAGGGTCACCATAAGTCAAAAACAACTTGAAACAATACAACAGCAGCAGTCACCATACTTTAAAAAATCTGTCATTTATCCTTTTTGTTCTTGTCTTTCTGTTAGTGGTGTAAAGTTCATAGTAATTTTCAAAGTAGTTAAGTATGTCATATTTTTAGCACACATTATGGATTTGTTGTTAATTGCTGGCAAGTCAGCGCTGACTTGTGACAATCCAATGCTAGCTCTTAATTCGTGCAGAAAGTAGATCAGAGCAATATTTTTGGAGTTTTACTAAGTTAACTTCATTATAGTATGATAATCCTATTTGGGTAGATTAGCTTTCAGTATGAACCGACTTGTACATGCTGCTACCAGCCTGGTCTTCCCTACCATCCTTTATCAAAGCAGATTTATTTCCAGAATTGGTCATAAGTCCTTCTCATTGAAAGGTAGTTATATTCTTGCAATGATAATATTTTTGCATAATGAAACATTCACCTGTAAAGAGAAAGCGAGATGTCATTATCACTTCAAAGTTGGGAAACTATTTTTGCTGTTCTATCCTTAGCAAGTAAATTTCCCAAACATCAAAATCTGCCTTTATTATTTCAAAATTCATTATTTATGCATGATTATTCAGAGGTTGCTCCATGGTATCTGATTCTAGTCCTGGGTGTTTTATTTGTTAAAATTCTACAGCTAGCAATGTTTCATAAAATACGAGAAAAGAGGAAATTGTATTGTCAAAGGCTTTCATGGCTGGAATCACTGGGTTGTTTTAAGTTTTTCAGGCTGTATGGCCATATTCCAGAAGCATTTTCTCCTGACATTTCGCCTGCATCTATGGCAGGCATTCTCAGAGGTTGTGAAGTCTGTTGGAAACTAGGGACAGCTAATCACATCTCAACAAAGGACTCCCCCAGGCAGTAAGAAGCCAGATCTTGAAACTGCTAGGCCACTAAATGCTGGTGTGACCAGTTGAAACATTGACACCTACCTCAAACAGACAACAGTACTTTCTCCCACCCTGGACATTCCACAAATATATACAGTATTCCCTCACTTATCGCAGGTGTTACATTCCAGGACCTCCTAAACGAAAATCCGCAAAGTAGGGATGCTCTATTTATTTCAATATTTATACATTATTTTAGCAGCTATTCACTATTTTTAGTTTTTATACACTTAAAATAAAGTGAAGGAAAGGAAGGAAAGGCCCCTCAAGGCTGGGGAAAGGGAGAGAGGACTAAGAAGGGAAAGTGCCTCGGAGAGCGGCGGCGGCAAAAACCCACAAAACAGTGAAAAAACCATGATATTTATTAAAATTTGTGAAACAGCGAGTCCGTTAAATGTGAACCGTGAAGTAGCGAGGGAACACTGTAAACCTCATTTTCCTAGTTTCCAGGAAGCCCTTTCCAAATATAGCTTTCTCTAAGTTCAGCCTTGTCATCTGTGCCTAGCCTAGCTGCATGAGCGGCTTTCACGTTTTATGCATTTTGCTTTTTCCCAGGTTCCATAGCTGAAATAATCCAGATGAAAGCTGGATCTATAGCGGAATGAGCTGGTGTATAGCAAAATGAGCAGATTGATATACAATGCACTGTATCATTTCTGACTGTTGTTGTGTGCCTTCAAATCACTTCTGACGCAAGGTGATCCTAAGACAAACATATCACAGGGTTTTTTCAGTAAGATTTGTTCAGAGAAGGTTTGCCATTGCCTTTCTCTGAGGCTGAGAGTGAGGACTTACCCAAAGTCTTCCAGTGAGATCCCATGGCCAAGTGGGGATTTGATCCCTGGTGCTTCTTTGTGGTTTCTGTGAAGCAGACAAGTGGATCAGCTTGCATAGAGCACCACTTGGATCTTCTAGAGTTCTTCTGAAACATTTTGATGATAATCTTGCTCAATTTCCATGCCCTATATAGGGGTTATGTAGTCCATTTCTCAAACCACTACACCACATTAGCTCTTTTTTTTCAATGTGTTGGTGAAGCGTAATATTACTTCTGCACAGTACAGTATATAGAAAATATACTTTTCATGAAAAAGGGTTTAGTGCATCTCTTCTTGATGGCTACTTCACCACACGTGGGGAATCTTTTTTCTTTTCATTTTTTTCAGTTGTGGGAACCATTAAAAAAACTACATGTGCAGTTTGAAGTACAGTCCGCGCACACATATTTACTACCTAGTTCTTACAAACTGAGCAGTTGAATTTGGAACTCACATGGTTGTCATCAGACAGAGTCTCACATGATCAATTTTTTTAAAAACACTCCTCTTGAGGGATTTTTGTATAAGCTTTTTAACCTAGACCTATATTTAAATGCTTGTGGTACTTTTCACATTAAGAACTTTTCCTTTTTGCTCCCTGGGGGTGCCCTTTATCATATGAGCCTCCACCTGCAGTCTGAATCATTAGTTGAGTCACAGGTTTATCACTTCATCTCACTGTAGCTTTAGTCTCTGGAGTTTTTGAGAATTAAACTAAATTGAACTGAGGAAATCATTGAAGCGATACCCTCATCATTGCTTAAAATCTGATAACCATCTGACTTTCCTCCAGTTCATATATCCATTCCTGCCCCTCACTGCCACGAATGCTTTTCCCCGCTCCCAGATATACTGCCAACGTCATCGGAAAGACAAGTCTTGCCACCCCATCTAGAAAGCTGAGGATTTGATGAGCCTACGGATTGCAAGCATATGTAGGCATTCCCTGGATTACAAACAAAATAGGTTCTGTAGGTTTGTTTGTAAGTTAAAATTTTATGTAGATCAGAACAGGTACATTTTTAAGTTTAACTCCAGCCAATTTTTAAATTATGGATAGCATAGAGAAGAGTTAATACACCATAATGTTTATTTTTTGTGTGTGCCCCTGTTCAGAAGATTTCATTTTATTTTCTGTCCCTGTGACAATTGGATTTTGAAAGCATTGGCTTGTTGTGGAAACAAGGATTGGTGATAAAGCTTCAGTGAAGATACCTTTCCCCATGATAACCTTTCCAGGAGTGAATTTCTCTTCCTACGGACAAATTTCGTTTTACTTCCTCTTGTCTCACCCGTTTGTAACTAGGAGTCATATGTAATCTGGATATTTGTAAATTCAGAAACTGCCTGTACAATCTGTCTGCTTCTGAATAAGCAAAATCTGTATTTTCTTTGATTTACTGTCACATATGTTTAGTGCATTTGTAAGTGTCCAGATGATGGGGGTATTAAAATGCATTATTTGTGGTTTTAAGATTTATACCTTGTTGTTTTGAAAATGTGGAGAAAACAAAGAAATTTGGTGTAAGTATAGTAGTTTGTTCTTCTCATTCAAACCTGAAATCAGACACAGAATCATAGCAGTTGAACAGTATATGCTTGATTCTCTCCACACCATTGTTGTTTTTAGTACAGCTCTGATTGTACAAACTTCCAGATTACATTGCCTGAGACGTAGCATTGTACTATATTTATCTGCTTAGAAACATATTTTCTTATCCATCTAAACTCAGGTTAGTTGCATCATTTTTGTGTCTGTTGCTGATGTCTGACAGAAGAAAAAAAAACCAGCTCCCAACATGGCTTTAGCTTTAAAAAATCTATTGGCGTATACATCCAAGTCTTTATTGGCAGTGTTGAGTATCACCTATTCAAAATGCAATATGTGTTTTGGGTTTCAGATTTTTCTGGATTTTGAAATGTCTGTATTTGCATGTACATATACAGTGAAATATCTTGACGATCGGACCCAAGTCTAAACATTAAATTAATTTATATTTCTGATATACATAATCTAGAGTTGATTTTATACAGAATATTTTTAAATAATTCTGGACATGAAACAAGGTTTATGTATATTGAATAGGGTTGGATAGGTTCGTTCAGAAAAGCCTAAAAACCGTAAAAAAAAACAACCCTTCTGAATGTTGCCTTCCGAAACAGTTTTGAACCAAGAAAGGTGGGAGGGGCAAATCCGAATTTGAAGCACTTAATATTTTTTGAGAAATATTCCATAATGTTCAGATTTCTCCCAAGGTTATTTTATTCCTTCCTTCTCCGCTTTCCCCCCACTTCTTGTCCCTCTTCCTCGGCTTGAGCTGGGCCAGCCACAAGAAGAGGAGGGAAGAGCAGAGAAGGAAGGAATTTCCTCCACTTGCTTTCTCCCGCTTCTGGTCCCTGGCCCAGCTCAAGCCGAGGCAGAGGCAGGGGCGGTCTAAGGTAATTTTAAATGGTAAGCGAACATTATTTTGGCGCCCCCCAACATTATTTTGGCGCCCTCCTCATTGGGGGCTTCTTCACAAACCAAATTAGCAGCCAAGGTGAGGGGAGAGAGAGAGAGAGAGAGAGAGAGAGAGAGAGAGAGAGAGAACCCTTGTCTGTTTGAGGCAAGTGTGAATATTGCAATCAGCACGTCTACACTGCTGAATGAATGAATGCAGCCTGGCCTTGCTTAACTGCCATGGGGTCCTGGGAGTTGTAGTATGGAGAGGCACCTGCCATAGCCTAAGGGCCTTATGGGTGGGGGGAAAGAGAGAGAGAGAGAGAACAAACTCCCTGGGACCCCTGAGTCTCGAGAAGGGGAGAAAGGCCCGCCCCATCCATCCCTTTGCTGCTGCTCTTCCAAGAGAGAAGGGGGTCCTGGAGGGAGCCAAGGAAGGGAAAGAAAGCAAGGGAAGGGAAGGGAGGCAAGCCCAGCCTGGCCTCACCTCCTCGTGGGCGCCCTCCGCTGCCTCCTTCTGAGACACTGAGGTGCTGCTGCCTCTCTCGCTGTTGTTGTTGGTTAGGGCGGCCGCCGAGGCCGGGGGGGACATGGTGGAGGCGGTGGCTGCAGCAGCGATTCGGGGCCTCTCGGGTCCGCGACCCGCATTATTATGACTAGGAGCGAGGAGCCGCCTTCGCCGCCCTCATGCCGTGGGCCCCGCAGTCTGAGCGGGTGGCTTCGCGCCTTCGCCCGGCTGGTGGCTTCCCGCCTGAGGGGCCGCTCTAGTGGAGACGGCCGGCCGCACGCGCAGCCCAGGGACAGCAAGGGGGGCGGTGGTTGGGCTCATGCTCCGGGAGAGGGAGAAAGGGAGAGGGAGGGGGGGCGGACACTTCCTTGGCCTACCTGTAGGACCGCCCCTGGGCAGAGGGAAAAGCAGAGAAGGAAGGAATTTCCTCTGCTTGCTTTCCCCAGCTTCTGGTCCCTGGCCCAGCTCTAGCCGAGGCAGAAGGACCAGAAGTGGGGAAAAGCAAGTGGAGGAAATTCCTTCTCTGGTTTTCCCTCCACTTTGGCTTGAGCTTGGCCAAGGACCAGAAGCGGAGGGAAAAGCAGAGAAGGAAGGAATTTCCTCTGCTTGCTTTTCCCTGCTTCTGGTCCCTCTGCCTCAGCTTGAACTGGGCCAGGGACCAGAAGCGCGGGGGGGAGCAAGCAGAGGAAGTTCCTTCCTTCTCTGCTTTTTCCTACTCTTCTTGTGGCTGGCGGCCTGAGGTGCAGCAGGGAAGGCCTGCCTGCTGCCGCCTGCGTAGCTCCAGAGGCAGACAGGCACCCTCAGGATGGGCAGGGAGGGGCAGCTGCACAAGCACTCTTAAGTCGCGGAATGGCAAGCGAAGCCGGTGGCACTTATTACTGAACCGAACACCCCGATAAGGGAGGGAACACTGTACTATGATATCTGTTCTTCACCAATTTAACACAGTTTGTGCCATACAAACAAATTTTCTGGAGTAAAACAACTACTTTCAAGGTAAAGATCACCCAGTGAAACAGGAAATAACACTTTCAAACCATTAACTAAATCTCGGAAGTTTTGAAAAGTTTTGAAAAAAATTTTCTGTGAAAATTGGAATTGACTTTAGAATCAAACAACCAGAGCCCCCTACATCTGAAATTAGTTTTGAACCATTTTTTGATCAATCAAGCCTAATATTGAACCATCAGAAAGCAAAGCCATTACTATCTCAGCCACTGATATGGAAAATTTGGGAATATTTCAGAATTCCAGATAAGGGCTGCTCAACCAGTATTCTCTTTAAAATGATATTGTACATGTAGCCTATTATATTTAATATTGCCAGTGACTCTACTGAAAATATGTGTTAGCCTCCCAGAAAAATTGTATTTACCAAATTATGTGCTGCAGATTATGCATTTTCATTTATCTCCTCTCTTTTCTCTTTTGTTAGGTCCTTTCTCACAATTTATGCACACTGCTGAATGTTCCACATGATCCAGTGGCTTTAGAAGAGCATTTTAGAGATGACGACGAAGGGCCTGTTTCCAATCAAGGATATATGCCTTATTTAAACAGATTCATCTTGGAAAAGGTATGTACCTGTGCCATAATATCCATATACATGCTGTATTTTGGTTTTTATTTTATGCTTTGAAAGTCAACTATTTTGTTGATATTAACAAACAAAAACGTACCAGAACAAAAAACAAGGTGATTCAAATATGATTGCAACCTAGAAAGGGAAACAAAAATGAACACAAAGTGTAAAGAGAACCATGATTCAGAAAATGCAGAAACGTATGACGAAATAAAAGTAAACACTCTGGAGCCATGTATATTGAGAAGCTTTCTAGAATAATTTATTAGAAGATGGTAAAGGCGAGATTCGGACAATATCAACACAGACCATTTAATGCTGCTTGAAGCTGTCCACAAAACATACACCCCCAACGTGTGCTGCAGAATGCATTAAACCAGGAATAGCATATTAAAAAAAACTCACCAGAAAGTTCAGAATAACTGAAAATTATCGTCTAGAACCAATGAGAGTACATCCCATGCTATTCTCTACTCCGAGACCAAAAAATGTGGAGTGCTTGTCAGGACACTTGTAGCATGGCACAGCTCTCTGGAAGGTAAACAAGCACCCCCTGGGAGAGGACACTACATAATTCCCATGGGAACACACACCTTTCACACCCTTTTCTTATTTCCTTTGCCTTGCCAGGATCCAGCACTGATCCCAAACTGACATGGATATGCACATCAGCCTATTTCAGCAAGCAGACTAGGAAAAAAAAAACTATAGCTGTGTTGAACAATTTCCATGTGCAATGTGTATTCTGATGTGTTGTAAGTTGAAATCATTTTGTAACCTATTGGACAGAAACAATATCTTAACCAACTATTTACTTGCAAGACAAGTATGCCATAGAGCAGGGGTGGGCAATTTTTTCCCGAAGGGGCCACATGAGAGCCAAAAAATATCATGGAGGGCCGCACTTTAAGGCTGAACTACATTCTACATCAGGCCTGGGCAAACTTCGACCCTCCAGGTGTTTTGGACTCCAACTCCCACAATTCCTAACCGCCGGTTGTGAGAGTTGGAGTCCAAAACACTTGGAGGGCCGAAGTTTGCCCAGGCCCGTTCTACATAATATCAATTGAATTTCTTTAATAATAATAAAAATAAAAAGGCACTACATTGCGTTTTTGATATATTCATAAGACTGATAAGAGTATATGTTATGAGCAATGAAAAAGAGAGGTTGTCATTTATTCACTAAAATTTTACAAAACAATGGTTAACAAACTGTAAACATTTGCTTCATTTGTGATTCATTATATAAATGAACATTTTCAGTCACATTCGCTTCAAAACACATTTTGAGTTTCACTTATTCCTGGAAAGAGGTTCTTGGTTTTCTACAGACATATAAAAAACATTGCCTACATTTTTGGTTTAATCACCTCATTTGTTGAAATCAAGTCTCTGTTGGTCTTTAACAAGTGCAAGGACTTCCTCTCAGGATGCCTAAGAAAAGTCCTTCTGCGGAGGGGAGGGCCCGCCTGGCGTGAGTGCGCACAGGCAAAACGCCAGCTGTTCACGCAAGCTCCTCCTCCACCCCTCCTTTCCCCTCCCTCCCCCTCCCCCCATCGCTGCCGCCGCCCCAGTGCATTTTGCCCACAATGCACTGGGGCAGGAAGGAAGGGTGCTTGTGCTGCCCCCCTCTCCGTAGTGGAGAAAGGGAAGGGAAGAGGCAGAGGACAGCGAAGCTGCGGTGCTGCTTGCTCCTCACCTCCTTCTCTTCTCCCCCTCCATTCCCCTCCGTTGCCCGCCGGCCTGTCTGCCAGGGCTCGCCTGCCGGGGTCCTTCAAGGGGCCGGCTAGAACCGGTTGGGGGTTGCTCACCTTTGCCATAGAGTGACCGATAGAGTGATAACCGTGTCCACCGCACAGGTGGTGCTACTAATACATGCGGCATGCAGACATGTTTTTTTCTTCCATGGTTTTTGTGTGTGCCAGGAGCGACTTGAGAAACTGCAAGTCATTTCTGGTGTGAGAAAATTGGCCGCCAGTAAGGACGTTGCCCAGGGGACGCCTGGATGTTTGAGGTTTTACTTTCCTTGTGGGAGGCTTCTCTCATGTCCCCACATGGGGAACTGGAGCTGACAGATGGAGCTCAACCTGATCTCCCGGGTTTAACCCATTGCACCATCGGGGGCTTCCATGGGTGCAGATATGCAATATAATTTTGTGGGAAGGGTCCCAAAAATGCAGTCTTGTGCCTGTGATATCTCATAATGAGCACCTTGTGAAATAATGACTTGACATTTAAAAAAAAATGAGAGGGTAAAACCGTTCTGCACAAATTTCCCACTGCTCTTTATAAATGGTATGCAATAAAGCAGTGTCTCCCAACCGGTGTGCCATGGCACACTAGTGTTTCGTGAGCGATCATCAGCTGTGCCGTGGGAAATTGGGACTCCTCCCGCTCCTAGCAGCTCTTTCTCCCTCTTTCCCTCCCCAAAAATCCTCCCAGAGGCAAAAGAAGGGCTCCGCTGAATGCCAGGGCCAGGTCTGCCTTGAGGAAGCCTTCAGGAGCCTCGACTCACTATGGCTCCAGCTCCCGATGCTCCCAGGTTTGCTGACTGCCCAATTCACCAACGTGGAGCTTCCGGCTTTGGCTGTTCTCGCGAGAAATCCAAGCCAATGCGAAAATGCCAACTCAATCACTTCCGCCCAGTGCTCTGCTTTTACGGAGGGGGGAGGGAGCCAGCGAAAGAGGCCACACAGATCTATGAACGTATAGAGTTTCCAAGAAAGAAATTGAGCCTCTCCAAATTGAGCTTGGAAATGGTGGTTTTTTTTACTATTTTACTGGATTTTTCAAGAGTCCCCCCCCCCCAAGGAACTGTTTATAACAGCTTCATGACATCCATAGTTAACTGGAAGCAAGTTTCACTCAGGGTGAAATTTCACAAGGGTCTGGAGAACAAGACCTATGAGGAGCGGCTTGAAGAGCTGAGCATGTTTAGCCTGAAGAAGAGAAGGCTGAGAGAAGACATGATAGCCATGTATAAGTATGTGAGAGGAAGTCATATATATGTTGTGTTCATCAAAACAGGCCCAGGTTTCACACTGAGTGTATAAATACATTAAAAAACATATTAACTACTGTATATGTATTACTGTGTTAGAGTGTCATTTTGTGTCATTTTTGGTTGGTGGTGTGCTCCAGGATTTTGTAAATGTAAAAAATGTGCCGCGGCTCAAAAAGGGTTGAAAAACACTGCAATAAAGTTTTCATTTTTAAAAGAAAAAAAATCTGCCAAGACAATTTTATGAGTGGGGAAATCCCAAGAAAAACTAACTTCCTTGTTCTGTACTTACAATTAAGTGCAGATAGAATTTTAGTAGACATAGGATACATTTCTTTTAAGTGCATATATTCTCTTTTTGAATGGTTAATTCCTTTTCTGAAACTCAGTAAGAGAGTTTTGATTATATCCAACTCATCATTATTAGCATTGAATTCTTATTATAGGTACCAGGATAGAGGAAGTGGTAGTTTTATTTTGTCTTCTTCCCCTTCTCACAGGGTCAGTGAATTGCCAACCTTCTTTCAGGAGTGTCTCACGGGAACTGAATGAATGTTTCCCTTTGCATAAGTGTTGTTGAACCTGCCATTGTGCAGTATCAAGACAGGTGTTTTTTTTAAAAAAAAATCTGGAGACAATTGTGGCTGACAGGCTTTTGGACACTTCAGTATATAGGTAAAATTATAGTAGGAATTATTTTATTAAATGATTAGTAGTGTCATGTTGGGGTCTGTTTGATTTGGGATCATTTCTCTGGAGGAAGCATTAAAGCTCTCCTTTAGTGCAACCACATCTCCATTAAAATTGTACTTCTTTATGGCTTGTCCACACTGGGAGAAAACACCAGACTCACCTGAATGAAAGGCTGTCTTGTCTACACGACACACAGCTACATCCAGCATGTGTCCCAGGCTTTTTTTTTGTTGCTTTAAATCTACTTTGCCATACTTTGGGAATACTCTAGTTTGTTGGAAACTCTGACGTTGAGGCAGTCTGGACAGCTGCCTCAATTCAAGTCCTGAATTGTGCTGAATTTTGGATCATTGTTCAGACGGATGGGAAGCAGATTTATTTATTCACTATGTTTATATACCGCTTTTTCTCCCCCTAAGGGAACTCAAAGTGGTTTCCAACATTATAAAGGCAAAATTCAATGCCGTACATACATGTGAAAACCAAAAGATAATAACAAAACAATAACATATAACTATAAATTATCCTAACCAAATTAAAACATAAACATAAAAAAACATTTAGACATAAAGCATAAAAATTAAACATCGATAATATAACATTTATGTTAAGACCCACCGATAACACAATTTGAAAAGAGTTACTAAAATTACACCATCCAAAATCAAGTCCGTAGTCGTTCCATTGGTCCGTTCACATTCAATTTGCTGGGAGAGTTCACATCTCTTTTAGGGGAATTCCCATTTGGATGCTTACAGGCAATTGCCTCAATTATTGAATTATATATTAGAGTTCACATCTCACCTACTCCAATTCACTGCTACCACCACTTTTAGCTTGTCACAGAGCACTGCGTGCACTCCTGGATGTTACAATTACTTCTGCTAACATCAGAACAGGATGCCCATGCAACAAATGTGAAGGAGGGGGGAGTGTTAGCACCCCATTCTGATATCAAAAGAAGCACCTGTTTGACTGGGGGGGGGGAGGGAGGGAGGATTGCTTGGGTGCCTCTGCTGACATGCCCTGTTTTACATTTTTCAATAAAGACAGTTAATTGAATACTATATATTTATAATAATGTAATCAGTACTTAATGTCAGGTACAGAAACTATGAGCTTCTGTGTGCCGCACCTCCTTCTGCCCCCTTCGCAGTTCTTGGGTGGAACAGTTTCTGAGGCTTGCTAGGCAAGATTCTTTTTAAGCAGAAGTACCAGGAATAAACATTGGGTTTGCGAAATGCTAGAGATACGGTCTATTAAGCACTTTCATAGAGTGTACAGCCTCTTACTGTACTGGTGGATTTTGCTGGTAAATTTGATTCTTGGCTAAAAACTGTTTTTCTCACTGATTGTTTGAGTTGCGAACTTTAGCCATATTCAGTGTATTGTTTTTCCAGCTGGCACCCATTTATAGATTACTCTGGATCATTTCCCTCTGAGCAGTAGTGACAATCTGTGCAAAAAACCACAATGAGTTCTTGGCTCAACAGGAAATCTCTTATCCTTCCAGCCCCCGCTTTACACTTCCCACGTAAATTTCATTGACCACCCTACTCAGTTTCTCAAAATACTTCCTCTTGTACCCCTGATTGCAAATGAATTATTTATTTAGCTCAGGCAGTGGAGAGAGTGAGTTACCCTTTAACAGAGACTGTATTGTTGAACCAAGGGAATGTGGAAAAATGCCCAACTTGGCAATTTAGCAAAGAGCTGCAAATGTGTTGGAGTATTGAATTACTGATACCGCTAATAAAGAATAGTCTAAATCAAAAGAAAGCTTGAATACATTACGACGAAATCTAAGGCCCTGTCTACACTGCCATATAATGCCATTTGAAACTGCATTATATGGTCAGTGTAATTAGTGGTTCTCAACCTCGGGCCCCCAGATATTTTTGGCCTTCAACTCCCAGAAATCCTAACAGCTGGTAAACTGGCTGGGATATCTGGGAGTTGTAGGGCAAAACCATCTGGGGACCCCAGGTTGAGAACCACTGGTGTAGACTCATATAACACAGTTTAACTGCATTGAACTGCATTAAATGATTCTATACTGATTGTATCATGCACTTTCAAATTGCATTATAGCAGTGTACATGTGGCCTAAAGATACTACTGTTAGAGGATCACACTTCAGAGTGAGTGACAGACTTTTCCACATATTAAGTTAGCCTAGTTTTGGAGGCAAAAAAAGAAGCACACCACTAACTGGTGTGCCATAGTCACATGGCAATTTTGCACAATTGCCCTTAACACTTAAGTAACAATTGACAGAACTGTTGATAAGAAGTGTTCTTGTTGATAAGAAGTGTCAGGTTTCAGATAAATTTACTCTTCAATAAATTTCTAGTAGCTTAACAATATTTTTCTAGCACAGATATTTTCCTTTAAGCCATTTGTACAACTGGCTCAATTCTGCTTTGTCCAGCTTTAAATATGGGGCTATGTTGAGGTGACCGCGTATTCATGAGAAGGCCAGCCAAATTAACATGCTGTTTAGTTTCAGGTTTCTTGTGAAAACTTCTAAATACGTCCCTTTATAAAGTATGGGAGCCCTCACAATCCTACTGCTTTCGCCATTATATAGCCTTATAAATAACTCGAATTGTTTTGCTTTGACTAGGTTCAAGGAACTTTTGACAAGGTTGAATTCAACAAAATGTGTTGGACATTGTGTGCCAGAAAGAACCTCACAAGAAACACCTTGCTCCTTACTGATGATGATGCGTTTAAAGTGTGGGTCATCTTCAATTTCTTATCTGAGGATAAGTATCCACTCGTCATTGTCCCAGAAGAGGTATGAAATCATTATTTCTGATGTCCAAATATTCTTTTTCCAGGCGTTTCTAGACTGGCTGTATTTTTCTGGTTTCATTTAGGCCCTTCCAACACTGCTATATAATCCAGATTATCAAATCAAATAATACAGGTTATCTGCTTTGAACTGAATTATATGAATCTATGGTGCCATATAATCTAGTTCAAAGCAGATACTCTGGATTTTTTATGGTAGTGTAGAAGGGGCCAACATTTTTTTTGAATTGTTTGTAGAGAAATAGTGTTAAACAGTTTGGAAGTGAAGTTGGAATGGAATAACCATAGATAATAGTGTACACTGTATTTTGACTGTACTTGGAACTATGAAATCATACTTGGGAATCACCCTCAGTCATCTGGGAATTGGTTTAATGGTTTTTTGGAGCTTGGGTAAGTGAAACTGTGGATATCAAGTTCATGGATAATGTCTTATACTGTAAAAGACACATTTACCCTTAAGGCATTTATTGAGTTGCCAATGCAACAGAGGACCTTTGGTCATTTGGACTTAAACCAAATTGACAGCTGTGAAATAGGAGACAGTACTTCTCCCTCTCATTTTTCAGTTAGGTGATTTGCTGTTCTTTTTGGTCAGATTCTTTTTCTTTTCTATGCAGATTGAATACTTGCTTAAGAAGCTGACAGAAGCTATGGGGTTAGGCTGGCACCAGGAACAGTTTGAGCATTACAAGATCAGTTTGGATGCTAATGGGAAAGGTCTTTCTGCCTGGGAACTGATTGAGCTCATTGGAAGTGGACGCTTTAGCAAAGGGATGGATAGACAGACGGTATCCATGGCAATTAATGAAGTCTTCAATGAACTTGTATTGGATGTATTAAAACAGGTAAGAAATGTACACAACTACTAAAAGTGCTAGCATAAATAATTTTAGTGAAACATATGGTATGATATTTATTTTTTCTAAACAAATTTTGTAGAAGTGTGACTTTTTGCAATGTGTATAAAAATCAGATGGATTAGTCAGCCTGAAAAGCAACTTTACTGTATTTTCTTATTTTGCATAACTGTATTATTTTTGTTCTCGATGAGAGACAGAGACAAGAGATTGAGATTAGGGGTTCCAGTCACTGAAGATACTTAACTATCTATCCTGGTTTTTTTTCTGAGGCTTTATCAAAATGCTGAAGCTCACGTTTAGCAGAAACTTATTTGGTCACTTTTCATGTGAAATGAAAGTTAAAGTTAGTAGACATTGGATTCTTTGCCCTAGTATTTTTGCTGGGGTCACAGAATGAACTGCAAATATCTTATACCGACAAATATACAACAGCATCTCGCAATAATGCTTGGGGAAAATGCAGTTGTTCTAAGGAGCTTGTTGATAAGAAGTGTAAGGTTTCAGATAAACTTGCTCTTCAACAAATTTCTAGTAGCTTAAGAAGAAAACAGCAATAGTAGTTTATCGAAATGTTATCAATGTTGCTGTAATTCACCCTTGTACAACTGGCCCAGTAGACATCATCTTCACATTTCACTTACTGTGATTGGGAATATATTTCTGATGTTTCAATTTGTGCAAAGTAACTATGTTAAAACATTTTGGAATTGTTAAAAACAAGATAAAATAAATACAATAAAAACCCTAGTAGTTAACTTTGGCAGAATTTCTTTTGTGTGGAGCAAAAATTCTACCGAAACTGCACTGCATGTTTATAAAGCCCACAGTTTCTTGTGTGGAGTTGTACGTTTGAATATGACTTGAAACATGTAGCTATGTGGGCAAATAAGGAGGAAGTACAAATACTCACAGGAGGTCCAGGTGCATGAGTGGAGTCTGTGGCTGAAAGAGTGAGAGGGAGCTGAATTTGCTTAAGTGAGACACTAAAGTAGTAGTTCCCAACCCGTGGTCTGTGAACCACCAGTGGTCCGCAAGAACTAAAATATGATCCGCAGCCTCACTGTTACTACACCATTGCAATAAAAGCGACTGGTCTCGCAAAACCCTCTTATAGTGCCCAGACGTATTAAATATAGTTTTCTGTGGGTGAGCAGATGGCCACTACTGGATGGCATATTTTCCAATGCAGTTTTCTGAATCAACACCCCAAATGACCAAATCGAATCTAAAGTTGACCAAAAACTGATTCGTAAGATTTTTGGTACTAATGTTGGAGAGTGGTCCCTGGTCAAAGTGCTCCCTGGTCAAGTGGTCCCTGATCACAAAAAGTTTGGGAACCACTGCACTAAAGAATGGATCAGTTTTGGTGAAATCATACTAAAAATTATTCAGAGATAATGATATCTCTGCATGCAGTGCTCCATGACAAAAGGAAAAGTGCTAAATACCAGCTTCTGGCCAGATAGGTTATCTGTTTTGGCACTGTTCTGAAGAAATCTTTGTATGTACAGACAGAGGCCTATTTTATGACAGGTAAGAGGAGTTCCATTTAATCAATTGCTGAATGGCGAGTCAGTACTCAAATCAATCCCATTGATTCAATTGATCTATTTTAGTTGGGACAAGCAGTTGTGTTTAGGCCAGTCTTTAAATCTAATTGACGAAAATAAAATGTTTTAGCCCAGCTTCCCCTGGATTTAGCTTGTTTTTCAAACTTAATGTGTCTCAAAACGTTCTGTTGAGTGTTGGTCAGATATTGTCTAAAGGGGGTTAAGTGTTTAAGGCAAAACAGATGTGCTTTTCTCATTCCTTCATATAGAAGCAGATTAATGGCCATCATTTCTGATTTTACTTGTGTTTATTGCAAAAATTCCAAGGAAACATTTCTTTGAAAGCAAATGAGTCAGGTAGTAAGGTTAATGTCAGGGAAATAGGACAAATATCCACATACTGTCTCTACCAACCTCTTTTACTTAAGGTTTGTAGTGTCCTTTTTAAATCCAGTGTGTCTTTAAACATGCATTTCTGTCTCTTTCTCTTTTTCTGTGATATCATTTTGAATAGCTTTGCCCAAATTGGATAAAACTAAGAGGTATGTTCTACTGTTTCTTAAATGTAGAGGTGTTTTTGACACTTACACTTCTAGTTAAATGACTTTGGGGAAAGCAATCTGTGAACCTCAGAGGCTCAATTCTTGCATGTTGTGTGTGTTTCTCTGTTCCATCTCTGTCTTGATGGAAATGTAGTATCGTCTGCTCTAGTTATTTTAAGAGTGCGAATGATCCACATAAGTACGTCAGAAGATTTGGGGACTTTTACATGTCTGTGCAGTGCATGTACTGTATAAAATGTACCTATTCTCATGCATTTCCCAACCAATAAAGGTATTTTATAAGATACTAGCTGTACCCGGCACGCGTTGCTGTGCCCTATTTAGGAGATGCGAGAAAGTCTGAGTATGTAAGGGTTGGAATTGTTGAAGTGAATTGGGAGTTTTATGTTTGTGCCTCAGCTCTTTGCCTGCAGTCCTTCGGGTTTGACTTGTACCATGGCCAGGACGGATCAGCTTGGGGAGGGCTTGTCCTGTCAGGGGATCTCTATCTTCACAGGTGCGTCCAGTGTCTGTTGGGGGACTGTTAAAAATCCTTTCCGTATCCTTTTTAGCCACCTTTCTCAAGATCTTCATGTCTAGCTTACTTCTTCTTCGTGTGGTCTGTGAAATTCACACAAATGGGTTTACTCCCACGCATGCGTCAGAATCTCGGACATACTAGCTTTAAATAAAGATTTACATAAGCCCCTCCCACTCCCCCCCCCCCTCATCCCCGATTGAGCTACCTATTCAGTTCCTTTTCCGCCTTGCCAGCGAAAGCATCTCTGACTGCTAGCTCTTCATTCCTAAGACCACGGATTGCCTCGACTATCAGATAAGATGTCTTCCCTCTCTTTTAAAAAGTGCTCGGATTGTGGGGCAACTTTGCCCCAGGAGGACAAACATGCAAAATGTCTCTTCTGTTTAGGAGAATCTCATATCCCTCAGACTTGCAAAATTTGCAGGTCCTTTTCTGCTAGAGCTCTAAAGAGCAGGGATTCCAGGCTTAAAGCTGCTCTTTTTGAGCAGTCTATAACCTCTACAGGGACTGGGCTCTCTCAATCCCTGAGCCAGCCCTCCCTTCCATCTATCCCTCAAAATCCCACTCCTCTAAGTGCCTCGACGGATAGTGCCATTCGCGAGTTGGCCTCTGACTCTGCCATTGAGCCACAGCGAAAGAAAAAACAAAAAACCTCTAAACACTCTTCGGTCCAAAGACAAACCGAAGGAGGTTATGGCACAAAATCAACCAAGGCTCCTGGCCGGCCCCACGCCTCCCAGTCCTTGCATGCCTTTGTTAGCAGCAGAAACGCTGCAACTTTTTGAGCCTGACGATGATCTCTCAGGAGTGGAAGATCCCCCCCAACTCCTTCCCATTCACCTCCTCTCCTCCGCGACCGAAGGAGATCCTCCCTGCACCTCTCCCCCTTCTCCGCCGCTCGCTCAGGTTCCCCCCCACCGTCCCCTCCACCGGAGACCGAGGTTCTGTTTACAGAGGAAGCCCACGCCATGCGACCTTCCTCTCCCTCGCGGCGTGCGGGAGCGCTGCTCTCGCCGCCGCAGCGCACAAGCGCAAGGCTCTCCCCGCAGCGCCGCGTGAGCGCGCGGCCTTCCCTGCCTCGCTTGGCTCGCTCCCGGTCTCGGAGCTCTCTTAAAGAGGCGCCCGGCTACTGAGACCGCTCCTGGGAACATCCCTATGGGTACCCTCATGGCTACCCTCCTCCCTACCCCCCCTTTCCCTATTACCACCCCTACTATCCTCCTGAGCCTTATCATTCCCCGGATCCCTATCGGTGTCCGTGGCCCCCCTCTACTTACCCTTCGGCATCCGTGGCAGCTCCTCCACCTCCAGCCCCCCCAGCCCCTCCCGCTCAAGCCCCTGTCTCTACAGTTGCTCCTGCTGCCCAGTCCCCCCCTTCCAGATGATGATGCAGATTTGGAGTCCTCTTCTGATGCTACTCCTTTACCTCCCCTGCCTGAGACTGAGACTGATCCTCAGCAGGCAGGAGAATATAAAAAAATTTCTGCACTATTAATCAGGCTGGCCAGATCCAGCCCCCACAATCTGATGATGTGGTCCAAGACCCTTACTTTACCTCTGCTGAACAACAGCCACAGCAGTCCACCATATTACCTACTATACCTTACCTGGTCAAACTCCTAAAAATTTCTGGAGTTGCCCCTGCTACTGTCCCAAGCACATCAAAGCGGGCAGAAAACCTTTATCGAATTGACCTCTCTACCACCCCCTGGTTGGCAAAACTCCCTAAAGTAAATTGACAGACTGATGCCCAGCCTAAGCCAGTTCAAAATAACCAAGCTGCTCCTTCTGATAAAGAAGGTAGAAAGCTTGATGCCATGGCAAAGAAATGTTATGCTTCTGCATGCCTTTCAGGCAGGATGGCTCATTATGGTGTTTATATGAGCGTCTATCAGTCATACCTGTGGAACAAGATGGGCCCATATCTGGACCTGCTTCCCGCAACTGACCAGCCCATGGCTAAGGCTTTCCACCAAGAAGCCCTTACCCTGGCCACCCTACAGAAGGACTTGGCGAAACATGGGACAGATACCTCAGGCAAACTGATCGCGGGATCAGTTGCCCTTAGGAGGCATGCTTGGTTAAGATCTGCAGCTTTGTCTTCCAATCAACGTTCCATGATAGAAAATCTGCCAATGGATGAAGCTGGTCTGTTCAATCCCGAAACAGACTCTCAATTGGAACACTCTCATAAAATGAAACAAACCCTTAATAAGTATGGCCAACAATCCAGTCAACCTTACCAACCCTACAGGCAACGTTGGCGCCCATACTACTATCCTCAGTCCTTTCGCGGATACTACAATTCTGCTCCGTATAGAGGAGGACAACGACCACAGTTCCCTTCACAAGGATACAAGCGTCCAGGTGTTCCATTCAGGGGTCAGTATCGAGGTGCTAAACCCTCAGACAATAGAAGGCGTCGCTTCTAGGCTGTTCCTTGACAGGCTTCAGCCTTTTTCCCAATCTGGCAGTCCATCACCACAGACAAGTGGGTTTTGGACATTATCTATCGAGGATATGCCATAGAATTTGATTCCCTCCCACCTCCAGGAAAACCTCTCTCTACCCAGACTTCTCCTGCCTTACTGGAAGAAATTGACTCCCTACTTCTTAAAGGAGCCATTTCCCCTACCCCACTACATCAAATTCAATTTTGCTTTTTTTCTTGATATTTCCTTGTAGATAAAAGGGATGGTGGCCTCCGGCCCATCTTGAACCTCCGGGAGATTAACCAGTTTATCAAACCACACAAATTTAGGATGGTCACACTCCCCTCCATCCTCCCTTTCATCCTGAAGGGAGCTTGGATGGCTACTGTTGACCTTAAAGACGCCTATTTCCATATTTCTATCAGACACTCCCACAGGAAGTATCTCACCTTCATGGTTGACAATACTCCATATTCCTTTAATGTCCTTCCCTTCGGCCTCTCCACGGCCCCAAGGACTTTCATTAAGTGTATGGCGGTCGTCGCCTCCCACCTTCGCCAGCAGGGCATCACTGTGTTCCCTTACCTGGACGACTGGCTTTTCTGTTCTGGGTCATGTGACCAATTGTCATCTGATATCAATTATACTTTATCTCTTCTACAGAGCCTGGGACTCGTTGTCAACCTGGAAAAGTCACATCTCTCACCTTCCCGGACCGTACAGTTCATAGGTGCAGTAATAGACTCCGTATCCCAGAGGGCCTACCTCCCAGAGGAGCGCTTCCTCAATTTTTGCCATTCTATCCATGCTATCCAATCTCGCCACCGATGTTCTGCTTGGACCATCCAATCTATCCTTGGCCATATGGCCTCCACCACGAACGTCACCGCGTTCGCCCGCCTCCGCCTCCGCCCCATCCAAGCCTGGTTCCTCTCAGTGTTCCAGGCGGGGCTAGACAGCCAAACCATGATCCTCCACCCCCCCACCCGTGTTCTCCAGTCCCTCTCATGGTGGACAAACAGGTCCAATGTGTGCTTGGGCCTTCCCTTCTCTCCTCCACAGCCGTCCCTGTCACTAACGACAGACGCATCATCCACGGGGTGGGGTGCTCATCTTCAAGACCTCACCATCAGCGGTCGCTGGTCCCCCTCCGAAAAGAGGCTCCATATCAATGCCCTAGTACTCATAGCGGTAGAAAAAGCCCTACGGTCATTTGTGGCCCTAGTTTCCAACCGCATCATCCAAGTCCTCACAGACAACACCTCAGTAAAATACTACCTCAACAAGCAGGGGGGCACCCGCTCTCCCACTCTCCTCTCAATATCCCTTCGGATATGGGAGTAGTGCATTCACCACAACACATTCCTTCTAGCTATTCACCTTCCAGGCCTACAGAACACTCTGGCCGACTCACTGAGCAGGACTCCGTCTACCACTCACAAATGGCAGCTCAATCCCCGCCACTTTCTCTCACTGATCAGGTGCTGGGGCACTCCTCAAATAGACTTATTTGCCTCACACCTCAACACTCAAAACTGATCTCCGACAACTCGGATTGCATCCTGCTAGCCCCATGGTGTCCCCGCCAGCCATGGTTCACGCCCCTTCTCCAGGCCTCTCAGGGAGACTTCCTTCGCCTTCCCCTGGACCCCGACCTCCTCACCCTTCGACAGGGTCTCATCCTACACCCAGATCTCCCATCTCTCCACCTTACAGCATGGAGGATCAGGCCCTTTCTCACCTCTCCGATCCTGTCCGCCTCATAATTCAGGCAGCTCAAAAGGTTTCCACCAGAAAGGCCTACACCTATAAGTGGGACAGGTTTCGTAAATTTGTTCAGCCGTTGGGCCATTTGCCACAGTCGGCTCCTATCTCTATTGTTCTAGATTTCCTTATTGACCTCTCCACTAAAGGGTTTTCCCTATCTTCCATAAAATGCTACCTAGCAGCTCTCTCCTGATACAGGAAAAAATTTGGTGTCCCGTCCCTGTTTCAAGATCTCCTAGTGGGTATGTTTTTACAGGGATATAAAAAGTCTTTTCCCCCGGTTTCTCCTCCTCCTCCATCTTGGAGTTTAGAACTGGTCCTCTCCCAGCTTTCTAAACCCCCCTTTGAACCCATGTCAACGTCTCATATTTCCCACTTGTCCTGGAAGACGGCCTTCCTCGTGGCTATTACCTCAGCCAGAAGAGCCAGTGAAATCACAGCACTCTGTTCTGATCCCCCATTCATCCGGTTCCATGAAGATAAAGTGGTCCTCCGGATGGATGTCACTTTTCTTCTCAAAGTTGTCTCCCATTTTCATATGGCCCAGGACATTGTCCTCCCAGCCTTTTTTCCTAACCCTTCATCTCCTCTGGAGATTGCCCTTCACTCTCTCGATGTTACAAGGGCTTTATCCTTTTACTTACATAGGACAGCCCCTTATAGAAAATCCCCTAAGTTGTTTCTTAAATATAGGGAAGATTCCCTGGGACTTCCCCTTACCTCTCAACGTTTGGCCTCGTGGATAGTCCTGGCAATCCGGTTGGCCTATCAGTTAGCCCACAAGGAATTACCTGTTGGTGTTAAAGCCCATTCCACAAGGGCAGTTTCAACATCCCAAGCATTTTTGCGGGGTGTTCCTGTTGATCAAATTTGCAAGGCTGCTACCTGGGTGAACCCCTCGACGTTTGCAGCCCATTACAAGCTCGACGTTCTCGCTAAGAAGGATGCATCCTTTGGCAGAGCCGTCCTGTTCTCCTGTGTGGCATGACCCACCTCCAGGTACGTAAGCTTGTTAAGTCACCCATTTGTGTGCATTTCACAGACCACACGAAGAAGAAGGTTAGGTTGCTTACCTGTAACCATGTTTCTTCGAGTGTAGGTCTGTGAAATTCACACGGAACCCACCCGTCCTCCCCTCTTTGTCATGCCTATGTTCTGCTGCTGTCTGGCGGCAAGGAACTGAATAGGTAGCTCAATCAGGGGATGAGGGGGGGCGGGGAGTGGGAGGGGCTTATGTAAATCTTTATTTAAAGCTAGTATGTCCGAGATTCTGACGCATGTGCGGGAGTAAACCCATTTGTGTGAATTTCACAGACCTACACTCGAAGAAACACGGTTACAGGTAAGCAAACTAACCTTTCTGCTCCTCTCTTTTTCAAGATGTCCTGCTCTGTGTCTTTTGCACCCATTGGTTGATGTCCGATGAGGCTTTCCTCATGGACAGGCCATCTGAGGGAGCTCTTCCAGCGCTGGGCATCAGAAGTTGGTGATGACCTCCATCCCTTGGAGCCAGCATATAGAGGGGCTGGAGCACCCTCCTTGGCAAACCCCATTGTTGCTGGATGGTCCTCTTATTAATGGGGAATTCCAAGCCACTGGAGATGAAGCTGGTCTGTTGAGGCCTATTTCTGTTGGCAAGTTTTGTGTTTCTGCGTTGTAAGGTTTCTCTGTTTGAGGTAGTCTTCACATGACGGCTCTTCCTTTATATATATAGATTATGGTGGTTCAAACATAATGCCAAATCATAGTGTTGCATTGCAGTCAGGAGCTTTACATTTGTAAGTTTTTTCTTTGCTTATAGTTAAACATCTGATCCTGCTTTGAGGCAACCTATAATTTGCAATTTTATTAAATGAGTAAATTCTCATTCGTACTTGTATTGCTAATCAGTATTTGGATTAGTATTGACTGATGAGTGCAAGCTATAGTTTGCCTCAACTGTTCTGGAGCTGAGCAGTTCTTGACTACTGTTTCATGTAATATCAAACCATGACTTGTCATAGCCTGAAGCACCTTTCTCTTGTAATTCTTAGTTGTCACATTGCATCACAATCTTCACAACTTTCATGTTTGTTTTAAACAATGCCAGTAATTACTGTGCACTAAAGGTGTGTTTGAAATGTTTTTATTTTCTACATTATAGTACTGCATGGATTACTTTTGTATTCTTATAAGAAGTATGCAAATTACAATTCTGATTAATCTTTGCTCTGTAGTTGTGTGCTATATTTATATATCGGGCTTAATTGTAAAAATTACAACCTCTTGAGAGGTTATTTTGTCAGTTGACATCAGTATTGAATAAGTAGTTTTGTGAAAGCTATATATATTTCCATGTTTGGAAACTCTAAAGCTGTACTAAATGTTTTTGGATTTCAGATCAGAATTCTCACCCAGAAATTCTGTTGTTAATAAATTTATGAAAAAAAATGTTTTACAGGGTTATATGTGGAAGAAAGGCCACAGGCGGAAAAACTGGACAGAACGTTGGTTTGTTTTAAAACCCAATATTATATCATACTATGTGAGCGAAGATTTAAAAGACAAAAGAGGAGATATAGCACTGAATGGCAACTGTACTGTAGAGGTAAAAAAATATGAAATGTAAAAGTAACCATTGAAATACTTTTTCCTAGAAAATAGGGAAACAGAGTAATTAAACATTTTCATCTAGCAGTTATTTCAACCAGTTGTGCTACTTCTGTAATTTTAAATCTAATCATTAATATAACAAAATTAGCAATACCTTAACTACTATAGCTTGTTATAGAAAAATTCATAAAGAAAACAACTTGCTTTTTTGGACTGCTTTCCTAATTTTAGTGGGAAAAGCACATTACAGAGCTGCTGTTTGCAAATGTTTCCACAGTAGCAGTGTCTGAAGAAAGGCAAGCATATGTATATTCTTGTACATAAAATTGGCAAGCACTAATGATTTTAATGTAGTCTTAGGCTTCCACAGTTTAGCATTAAGTGTTGAATGCAACAACATTGATTTCTAAGTCAACGTTATCCTGGTGGTTTGAAACTGTCTGCTAGGGAAAGAAACTTCCAAAAATTGTGCTGATACAGAAAAAAACCCATAATTTTAGCTGTCTTTATTATTTAGTTTTAATTACATAATGTAACTTCCATTGTTGTCTTTATCAGAGTCTCTTTCGTTTTTGTGAATGAAAATGACGATTCCTCTAAGCAAGCAGTAATTGTGTTGAAATATATCATCAGCCTTAGGAGATGGCATATTCTTTATTATTTTATATGAACCTTCTTTCTCTCCCCCCCCCTTTTAGGCCTTACCGGACAAAGATGGAAAGAAATGTTTGTTCCTTATAAACAGTTTTGAGAAATGTTTTGAGATTAGTGCATCTGATAAGAAAAAGAAACAAGAGTGGCTTCATGGTAAGAAATAACAGTTTCATTTTTTACATTAAAAAATAATGTATACTAACGAAAACTTACTAAACAACTTGACTGTTGGAGGAAGCAACCTTCTTAAGCCTCCTCTATATGATGTTTGTTTTGTAATGCGTCGTTTTATAACCTGAAGTATATGTCTTATTTGATTTGCAGTTTCCTTATCTCTATATACCTAAAGCAGTGGGAGGGCTGCAGGTGATGAGACTGACTCAGTGGCAGTGTAGAATGTTGGTTGAAGAATGACTGCTAGAGAAGTGCATTTTGCTTCGAATGAGCTTGAGTATAGAAGTCTGTCAGAGTGCAGAAGCTCATGTTAGGAAGTTAGAAACTGTTGAGGCTTGTGTTTTATTTGAAAGTAAACACTTATTGAAGAGAGCTGTATAAAGCAACATAGTTTATGAAGAAACTGTTAAAGATCATAAGTTCAATGTCCAAACACTCTGAAACGTTACTTGAAGTTTTTAACCCTCAACAAGAAATGTATCTTTAAATATATGAAGTTATCAGTAAACAAAACTTGTTATTTTTAAAAGAAGTCTGATTGCATCATTGTCTGCCGAAAGCATCAAACCAAAACAAAATATCTACATGCCCAGCGATCATTCGTTACCAAATAAACTCTGCTACCCTGATTAGATTGTGATCCTAAAAGGTCATGATCCATTATCCCCAATATTGACAAATTAAAACAAGACAATTGAAATAAAATTAACACTTTAATTTAGAACCCTAATGCATATGCCAATTTGGATTTATCAGGTAGGTCCTGAAAGCCGTATTTTTGCTTGGTGCTAGACAGGGTCACCACAGTAGAGAGAGCTCTTTCTTACTTCCATCTACAGTGTATTGTCCCACTAGCAGAACAAAGAGAAGGGCTCCTGTAGACTTCAGTTAGCTATTTGTATGGAGAGGTTCCCTTTCAAGTTTTTCTGGAAGTGTATTGGTAACCAGTGCATCTCCTTTAAAGTTCATTGTTATATGCTCTCAGGAACATTCTAGATGCTGTGTTTTTCTATGTGTGGTTACCAATTTGTCCACAGGCAGCTCCATGTAAAAGCACATTACAGGTGGTCTTAACTGGAAGTTACCAGGTTATTCCTGTGCAGGAAAAGTTGCAGCACATGATGGCTCTTTTGAAGCACATAGAGTTGACCTGGATTTCCAGTAACAGTGAAGGATCTAGGAATTCTCCCCAGCTGATCACTTATTTTTCAGTAGGAATCAGGACTGATTATCTATCCAGTTCCAAGACCACACAGGATGAATGGAGCCACTAAATAGGATGAATGGGAGCCAGTATTGGCCCCTATCCATACTTTTATAGCATCCAGGCACTGGTCCAACATCTGCACAGCCCAACCAATTTTAATGATAAGACGTTTTGCTGAGTATCATAAGCATACTAATGCAGTCTGCCTGAAAACTCCTAATGACCTACTCAGCAAGTTCAAGTGCATATATAGGGATTGATGGAAATTTGTTGGCACTTGCTGAGCAGGAATCCCCTTGCATGACTCAAAAGTTCAGATTGATTTTCTTCTTCTTCTGGCACTTTGTCTTAATGTACAAATTCTTATAAACTGGAAGATGCAAGAAATAACCTAACAATCACAACGTTTGATCCAGTTTTTTTTCTTTTTTATTGACTGCAAAAATCACATGTAGACCTATGGAAAGATAAATATGTGTAGCTGTTTTATCTCAGTAAATGTCTGTATTGTTTCACAACAAATTGTTCATCTTCTTTTAAACATGCAATTATGAGTAGAATATTTTTGAGGAAGGAATAGCAAAACCACATTTTGAGTATTCCTTATCAAAGAAAACACTACAAAATTCACGGGGTTGCCATAAGTTGACAGATGCCTTGAAGATATATACTTACATCGAAATATGGATACTGTAATAAAATGTGTACTTTGTCAATTGACTAGCTTGTATTTTAACTGTGTATTTTGTTGCATGTCTTTTAATCGTGTTTTATCTCTTGTTTTAATGATGTTGTATCTTGCCTAGAACCACAGGGAGATGCGGTTAATAAATTCATTATTATTATTATCATTATTATTTATATTTAAAAAGCAGCAGGGGCCTGTTTTTCGGTCTGATTCTTTGTGGGATTTTCAATCTACTCTGTGAAGTTGTTTTGGAGATTTAATTACTTTCAGAAACTCTAAAATATTTATGTCATTGTTGTTTACAAAAATTGTTAAGAGTAAGAAACAACAAATGAGATTTCCTTTGAAATAAGGCTTATTGTGCATTTTTGGAGGGCAGGGTAAGAATGCATGACATTTGATGGTGCTTTAGCAAAGGTGTTGCTTTTTATCACTATAATTTAGCAAGAAGTAATGTTTCTGTGGATGACAGAAACTCACCCCCACCAAGAGATAATAGAGGTAGCAACATAATACAATGAAAGATTTATTGCTTTTGGAAATGGTACTCTCTACTTCCTTTTATATGCACATTCTTTCTCTAACCTGGACCCCCATCTCCAGTGCAGGCAGCAAAGTATGTAAATACGGTACCATGTGATTTTGTTGCATGATAGACACTTATAATTATATCAGTTTATAACTAAACCACATCCTTAACAACAGTGTCTGTTGGCCCTTCAGTATTATAGATGGCACAGACTCATTCTTTTTACAATACATGTTTAGATAATTATGGGTCTTGGGAACTAAAATGAAGTAGCATGGATACATCTGTTCATCTCTTTGCTATTTTTAGCACTATTGTATATATATATGGTACTGACCTGAAGTTCTCTAAATCCGATTTTTTTAACACACCAGTAAGACTCATTGACCGATCCTAGAAAAGTTATTTTTTAAACTATTGTTCCAAGAGACTCAGAAAGCAGAGAGACTGCTTTCTGGATCCTGCTTTTTATAGTCTATTCTCCACTGCATGTTGTTCCTTAGCCTCTTCCGTCTCCAGAGTCTTTGAGCAACATGGCAGGAAATTTAACAATTCTTGTAAGCTTACTTCATCCACCTTAACCAGATTTCATATACCATACAGTGCAATATCCCCTTTTGTTTTATTCTGGTATTATGATTATGATTTGCTTCGTTTCTTCTCTTGCATGTGTGGCTAATACAATCAGTCAACATGAGTTATGTTCTACTGAATCTTACAACTGGCCCAGTTTTCTAACCTGTCTTTAACTTGGCTAGCTAGTCATGGCTTCTTACATCTCAAATCAAGGTATTTCCCAGTGAGTGCTACATGGAATCATTTTAACAGTTCAGTCTGAGATTGCCTGCTTACAAATTAGGCACTCTTTCCAAACCTCTTTTAAATGTGAAGGTAAAGGTTTCCCCTGAGATTAAATCTAGTGGTGTCTGACTCTGGGGGGGGGATGTTCATCTCCATTTCTAAGCTGAAGAACCGGCATTGTCTAAGATCATGTGGCCAGCATGACTGCATGGAGCGCTGTTACCTTCCAACCGAAGCGGCACCTATTGATCTCACATTTGCATGTTTTTGAATGGCTAGGTTGGCAGAAGCTGGGGCTAACAGCGGGAGCTCATCTTGCTCCCCAGATTAAAACTGCCAAGTTCGGCAGCTCAGCGGTTTAACCCACTGCACCACCAGGGGAGTGAAATAGCATAACAAATGTGCTACCAGGCCAACTGTTGTTGCAAAGGAATTTGTGGGCTAAAAGCAAAAATAATGTTATGATTTAACTATCAATATAATATTTCTGTTCTCACCACTCTCTCTCTCTCTCCCCCCCCATATCTAATGCAAACAGCCATTCAGACAACTATAAATCTGTTACGATTAAGTAGCCCACCACCTCACAAGGAGGCACGGCAGAAACGGAAAGAGTTACGTCAGAAGCTTCAGGCGGAACAAGAGGAACTGGAGAGGCAAATGAAAGAGCTCCAAATGGCAAATGAGAACAAGCAGAAGGAACTGGAGACAGTCCGAAAGGTGGGTGAAGTCCTCAGGCCTTTGTTGTTCTAGAACATTGTGTTCCACTTTGGTTATAAATTGTACTTTGTGAAGCAGTGCTGGAGTATAATATTCAAGCAAATACAACTTAAAATGTTGCAGAATCTGTATCTTAAAATGACTGTTTCTCCACCATAATGTTCATCCTGTGTGAACTATATTTGTCCTTCAGTCAGTTGTTTGATATAGTTGGAGAGGGAACATGAATGGTAGATATCTTCTTTCTGCTCCTGTATTGTCACTAGAAAAAAATAGTCTTAAGCACTTAGCTTCCAAATATTTTTTTCTTTTTCAGAATATAAATACAAAACAATAAAGCCTTTCTTAATTTTTGAAGCCCAGTCTAATGTAAAAGTGCTATGCCAGTAATCCAATAATCTGAACATTGTTTACCTTGGCTGTTTGCAGTTAGGGGAAGAAGTTTCCTGGATGATGCCAGGCATACAATTCAACCTGCAGGGAATTTCCAGGCCTGGGAGAAGATAAGAATCTCAAGTCTTTTGTTTTCCTCCCTATGTCTTAAATACACATTGACAGACAGTGCACTAAACTAAAGCAACCTTTATTTTCAGTGAAAGATGTTCACATGGGCTTTCCAACTTGATAAGGAAGATCTCAGAATTGTTTAGTGTTTTCCTCAGCTGGGATGTATAAACTGTTAAAGATGATGAGAGCAGTCTGAGAATGGGAGTATTTTCACTCCAACGCATATAATCTGAAGTCTTTTTAATGATTGCAGACAATCCTTGGTCAGAGAATGCAGAAGTAGTGCAAGGGAGTGTGCATTTCCTTTTAAGCCAGCTGTAGTAGAAGGAAGGATTCCAGAAGAAATTTGATCAAGCTAGCACAATGCAGAATAATTATAAACCTAGGAATGAACATGGACAGATAAATGAACCAATTGCAAATAATGATAATAACTCTTTGAAAAGCACATTCTGTTTCTAAAACAGGGTATGTTTCAGGTCATTGCAGATTTAGTGGAACTTTGCATGTTGGTTTTTATTTAAAAAGAAAAGTACCCCAATAACTAGAAATCTCAAGGCTTCACAGATAGCAGAGTTTAATTAGTTGCATATTTCATTCATTGTATTCAGTGCAGACCCCGCAGCTGAGGATTTTTGTGGCACTGAGGGTAGATGAAGATAAAATGTACTGATTCGGGTCTTCTAGATTCCCTGAGTCTTGATGAGTCCTGTGGTAGTGCTGGTGTCCCATCTGGACAGCAGATTGGGCCAAATCAGACACAATTCCAGCTGTCCACTGCTCTGAAGCTGAAGTGATAAGATTAGTCTGGCATGACTTTGATTTCTCTAAAACAAGTCATGCCAGATTGATTTTACCTATTTTTTCCAATAGATTTACAAGCTTGGAAGATGTGGAGTGCTGCAGGGTTTGGTTCTGGACCCAGTACTATTCAATATTTTTATTAATAACTTGGATGAAGGTTTAAAGGGCATGCTTATCAAATTTGCAGATGACACCAAATTAGGAGGGATAGCTAATACTCCAAAACACAGGATCAGAATTCAAAATGACCGTAACAGATTAGAAAGCTGGACCAAAACTAACAAAATGAATTTTAACAAGAATAAAAGTAAAATACTACACTCAGGCAGAAAAAAATGAAATGCAAAGATACAGGATGGGTGACACCTGGCTCGACAATAGTCCATGAAAAAAGATATTGGAGTCTTCGTGGACAACAAGTTGAACATGGGCCAATAATGTGATTCAGCAGCTTAAAAAACCCAATGGGATTTTGTGGTGCATCAAAAGGGGTATACTGTCTAGATCGCGGGAAGTCATGGTGTCCCTGTATTTTGCTTTGGTTAGACCTCACCTGGGATACTGTGTCCAGTTCTGGGCACCACTGTTCAAAAGAGATATTGACAAACTGGAAGGTGTCCAGAGGAGGGCAACTAAAGTGATCAAAAGTCTGGAGACCATGAATCCCTATGAGGAGCATCTTGAAGAACTGGATATGTTCAGCCTGCAGAAGAAAAGGTTGAGAGGAGACATGATAGCCATATATAAATATGGGAATGTATACCACAAGCAAGAAGAATCAGGCTAGTTTTATGCTGCTCTGGAAACTAGGACTTGAAACAATGGGTTCAAATTGCAGGAAAAGAGATTTGTTAGGAAGAACTTCCTGATTGTAAGAGCTGTTCAGCAGTGGAACTCTTTGTCTTGGAGTGTGGTGGAAGCTCCTTTCTTGGATGGCCATCTGTTGGGGGTGCTTTGATTGTGCTTTTCGTGCCTGGCAGGATGTTGGACTAGATGACCCATGTGGTCTCTTTTTATTCTTTTATTCTATGATTCTATGCCTGAGGCTGGATCTACACTGCCATATAAATCAGATTATTAAAGCAGATAATCCACTTTATCTGCTTTGAACTGGATTATATGAGTCTACACAGTGAGGCAAAGACAGTTTAAACCCAGAAATTCTGAGGTTTTCACAGGAAATAGCTGTTTGTCATTAAGAGTGTTGGCTTTCTATTTGAGGTGAGTCCGGGGGTTTTGGCTAGTTTAGATAAGCCCTGAGAGAATTACAGTGCTGGCAAGATCGGTGTAATAAATAAAAAGTATTGTGCAAGTATTTCATTCAGTGCCACTTCCTTATTTCCAGATCAGTAGTAAAGTGCCAAACTGGTTAGACAGGTCTTTGTAAAAATGCTCTCAAGAGCTGTAGTAATCTTGCATCTAATAGGGGTCTAGTTCCTCAGAGTAAGGGTATAAAAACTTACTTTTTTTGAACCAAACATTCCAGAATGCTCCTGAAATTAAAGGATTTTGAGTTGCAAGAATAAGAAAGTTTCCAATTTTTATATCAGGAGGAACTTAACTCATTTTGACAGTGTGGGGTTGAAATAAAGGGAAAGCTGGGGATATGTGTAAGAGATACTTTTTGTCTCTTTCAAGAAAACAGGTGCTGTTGCATGGAGAAACCAAACGCTTCTCTTTCTGTTGAGAGAGGTATTGTAACTCAATTGTTGCAGAATTGTGAATACAAGTAGCATTCGCCTGTGTTTTCTGCATGAGTATGCTACCCTATGCTTTTATGGTCTATATCCAGGAGTATGGATATAGGAAGGACTCATCCCACGCTTTCTACAAGCGAGTTGATGACTAAAAAGGCCAATCTGAGATAGGCAAGTCCGGTTGCAGAAAGCACAGCAGACACACTATCCACCATTTCATCTTATATAACAAAGCTTTCTTGTTTCTGGCATGGGGTACTCTTACAGAGATGGGAATCTGGAAATCCTCTAGATCAGTGGTTCTCAACCTGTGGGTCCCCAGATGTTTTGGCCTTCAATTCCCAGAAATCATATATTTATCTGGCTTTTCTTCGCGAACGAAGATTCAGGAAGGACTCATCCCACGCTTTCTACAAGCGAGTTGACGACTAAAAAGGCCAATCTGAGATAGGCAAGTCCGGTTGCAGAAAGCACAGCAGAATGCCTCTTTGGGTGATGTTGTTTCCAAGTTGCAGTTCTTTCTGCATTGTCATTTCTCTTCAAGACTCGTTCGGCGTGACTTCTCGAAAGAGGCCGCAGAATTGTGGATAGTGTGTCTCCATGCCTCTCGATGTGAGGCCAGGGTGGTCCATTGTTGATGATCAATCTGGCCGAGCCTGAGGTGTTGTTTCAGGGAGTCCTTGTATCTGTTTTTTGGGGCGGCCATCTTGCGCTGACCCGTGGCGAGTTCACCATAGAGTAGTATCTTTGGGAGGCGGTGGTCCTCCATCCTAGAGACGTGCCCTGCCCAGTGCTGCTGTGCTCTCAATGCTGGTGATCCCTGCTTGCTCAAGGACAGCAACATTTGTCACATAGTCAGTCCAGTGATATTTAGGATATTTGGCCAATGGAGAGGCCAGAAATCATAATAGCTGGTAAACTGGCTTTCTGGGAGTTGTAGGCCAAAACACCTGGGGACTCATAGATTGAAAATCACTGCTCTAGATCAAGAAAGGACAGCTGTAATAGCTCTGGGGGCCACCTTTTATGCCATAAGACCATCTAGGACTTAAAAGGACTACCACAAAATAAAACCACTTCTGGTTCTCAAAATTAGTTGTTAGAAAACAGCACAAACAGGTTTTGCAACCTATTTAAAAGCTAACTTATTGTACCCTGAGGCTCCCAAGAGCAGCAAATTGCCCTTTTTAAAAAACAGTCTGGGGCAGGGGTTCTTGATTTTTTTAAAGCAGAGTTCATGGTCCCCCAGACTTTTGGGGAGCCAGACGATAGTTTGAGAAAAAAAACGTGAATGATATCCTATGCCCATATTTTATTTGTAGTGCAAATAATAAATAAATAAATAAATAAAATCTTAAAGAACAATACAATATTTGAAATGAAAATGATTTAGCCTATATAAACTTACCAGTATTTCAATGGGAAGTGTGGGCCTGCTTTTGATTGATGAGAGAGTCAAGTTAATTATGATTGTCGCCATAAGCGATACTGGCAGGGTTTGCTAGAATTTGTAATGCAACAACATCTGGAGAGCCAGATTCCATTGCCTTCATTTGTGTGTTATATGCTCATTTCATTATCTGCTTGGGAGTTCTGAATGCAGAGTGCCACTTTAATCCTGTCTGATATTTTGTCTAGAGCTGTGCTATTCAAAGCTATACTCCTTGGACTGGTGCCAGTCCCTGAGCTTTCTGCTGCTGATTCGTGGAGAGTTTCCAAGAATGAAAAAAATAGTTGTAGTTAAATGAAACAAAGATTGCATTGGTCCTTGGTACACTGAGGAAAATACAGCTATCTCCCATATTATATCGCTTGAGCAGCACTGGTTCAGTGCACTGCTCCATTTGGTTCCACCAGTTTGGAATCCTTTAGGTGTAGCTGTTGATTCAGGCTGGTAGGATGTCTGACTATTTAACCCTACAGCTTCATGACTCTGTGGCCCAAGAATTGTATCAGTCTGGCTAGTTGGAGCAAAAAATGACACCTCTCTACTTATTTGGCATCATGGACTGAGGAAGGTGGCATCCAGCGTGGTGTTTTACAGTATCACTGCTTTCTAGTATCCAAGAGCCAAACATTGGCTAATAAGTTGAAGGAAGGCAGAACTGTGCCCAGGCACCTCTTTGTATGTAAGCCAGTATATTTCAGGGATAGAATTGAAAACAAAATTATTTGTGTTAGAAAATCATTTGGGCGTGTATTTATCAGATGTCCTTTTCGCAAGTATGGAAATAATATAACAAAACAAGATTGTGTAAATGTGCTGCCATCTTTGGAAGCAGGCCTTTTCTAACATTTTAAAGTGACAACCCATAGTATAGTAATTTTCCTAGTGCAAGTTATAACAGTATCATAAAATACAAAAATATGACATTAAATTTACATAATAAACAGTTAAACAATGCATGTACACGAAATAATCAAGATAACCGTTGTTCTTTTCCTTTGCACAGCAACTGGAAGAAGCTGCAGCTCGAGCTTCAGAGGAAGAGAAGAAGCGTCTGCAAACCCAAATGGAATTGCAGGATCGATTTAGCCTTGAACTGGAGAGAGAGAAAATGGTAAATAGCAAGGCACAGCAAAACAACAAACAAGCTACCAAACAGTTTATTGTGTTTGAGGATGGAGAACAAATACTAAAGGGTTGCAAACTTATGAGATATGGTGGGGGATGATGTTCTCTCTCAGACACAGATGAGTGCTTTCACTTGTTTCAAAAGATGATGCAGCATTCCTTCCATTCATATTGCTAGGTAAGGCAGCAGATGGAAGAACAGGTTGCCCAGAAGTCCTCTGAACTAGAACAGTATCTTTTGAGAGTGAAGGAACTAGAGGAAATGTATAAGCAGCTACAGGAGGCCTTGGAAGATGAGAAACAGGCACGCCAAGATGAGGAGACTGTCAGGCGACTTCAGGCCAGGTCAGTACATAGGTTTGCAATAATATCAATAAATCAGTAATGAGTGAAACTGACATGATTCACATTCATTTTAATATAACAGAATGGGAGGTTTGAAGGGGACAAGTAGTCCCCAAGTTACGAAAAAGGTAGATTCTGTGGGTTTGTTCTTAAGTTGAATTTCTATGCAAGTCAGAACAGCTACATTTTTAAGTGTAATGTCAGCCATACACACACACACACACAAGCTTCGATAGCAAAAGGAAAGGTTAACACCTCTGTGCTGTTTGTTTTGCTGTCTGTACCCCTGTTCAGAAGATTTCCCCTCACTTTCTGTCCCTGTGATAATTAGATTTTAAAAATGGCTTGTTGTGGAGACAAGGATTAATGATAGAGCTTCAGTGGAGACATCCTTTCCCCATGATAACTCTTCCAGGCAGGGCCGTAGCCAGGATTTTGTTTCGGAGGGGGCTGAGTTTGGTTCGGGGGGGGGGGGGCTGAGACTGGGTGGAAGAGGGGCAACCCTAGCAAATCGTTTGTATTGTTATCCCAATAACCCCAATAATGTGGGATATAATGGGCCTGGTGATCAGATCAGGATATGAATAAACATAACAGTTTAGGAGTGAATTTCCCTTCCTAGGGATAGATTTCTCTCACTTCCTGTTGTCTCACCTCTATTCTTAACTATGAGTCATTTGTTGACACAGCTGAAGGAAAACTGGAACATACACCCACATGTGGTGGGATTGTGAAAAAAATACAAAAGTTTCATAAAATAATTAAGAAGGAAATGGGGGAACTATTAGGGAGAAAAATAGATTGGAACAAGACACAATTTTTCCTCCAGAAAAAATGGAGAAGGGGGAATCTAAAGAATGGGAGGGATTAATAAATTACATGTTAGATGTAAGCCTCTGTCACTTTAGACCGGAAGGAACACATGGAACACATAAACATGGTATAAATATGTAGCAGACTACCTCCTCAAAGCCAAAGAGGGGGAATAATGTAAACATGTGTTACCAATGGAATGTTTATGTAATTTTATGTAGCACTATTCACAATAATTTTGAAAATAATATGTATATTTTTAAAAACTGTGAGTCATTTGTAAATAGGGTGTTTTTAATTTAGGGACTGTTTGTATATTTTGAATGTTGCAAATATTCTGCCTGATTATTTCTCCTGCATGCCACAGAGTCCTTGGTCTTTGAAGTCTTATATACTATTTTTTCATTTGCTGCTTCTAGCGTTCTGCAGCATAGATGATAGGGAAACATGTCCTATCAAACCAGTGTTGTCTCTGCATCTGGAAATAAATTAAAACCAAACAGGTGAGATAAGTAATATAAACTACAGGAAAAGATCAAATAATTCTGTAGATAGCTATTAACTTGTATGAGAGATGAAGAAAAAGAGGGGGAATGGCTTTATTATGTCAAACACAAATTTGGATGTGCAGACATCCAGTAAAGCCATCAAACCGGCCAAATGGAGAGCAATCAGGTAAAAATAAGCAGAGAAGGAAATACGTAAAAACATTACGGTAGGATTTCCACTCCCAAGTATGGTAGCTAATGAGGCTTGCATTTTGAAAACTCTTCTTGTTTTAAATTATATTTTCTCAGCTGTTTAAGCCGCCAAGAGAAGTTATAAAAGTCGTCAGTCATTGAGTGGTGTAGTTTGTCAATGACTATATCACTATAATTTTATTCTAGGCTACTGGAAGAAGAGTCTGCAAAAAGAGCAGAGCTGGAGAAATGGCACTTGGAGCAGCAACAGACCATTCAGGTGACTGAAGCAGAGAAGCAAGAGCTGGAAAACCAGAGAATTTTGAAAGAACGTGCTCTTCAAGTTGCCATGCAACAATTGGAACAACTGGAAGTGGACAGGAAGCAAGCACTTGAGCAATACGAGGTGAGCTATTGAAAGGTCTGCACGCCTTTGATATCTGTTGGATGAGAAAAAGTTAAACTAAATTAATTAACTAAGTGAATTAATTTTATCCAGCCATACAGTTAAAATCTTTGTGACAGGTTTGCAATGACTCTGGCAAATCATGCATACCATCTTATGATCATTGTGTAGAATAGTGGCATTAACAGGAATTATCTTGTTAGGATTAAATCAAGGATAGCTATGAGATAGTGTGTAGACATAGGGAGAATGGGTTCGAATAGTATTCCTAAAGTCAACCAAACTCGGGGCTTCATTCAATACCCAGCTATATCACAGCTTTGGGTGGTCAGTGTGTAATTTGGCAGTTGTGTGGATTTGGCAGTATGCAGAAGATTATTTCCAAATGGGTTTTGTGTACAGTAGAAATACTTCTCTTTCAATGTTTGCAGAGGTTTATATTTTAAGTGCCAGCTGTGATATATTCTGTGCCTACCAGCAAATACATGTCATGCCCTGCCTTGGTGAGAAGAAGCTTTCCTTTCTGGTCTTCAGATAATCTTGCTTACAAAATAGAATTTGTAGTAACAGAATGACCTGAAATCCCTGAGTTGTCTATGTGATACTGATGTTTAAACTTATTTAATATTGTTTTAGGAAGTGAAAAAGAAGCTGGAAGTAGCAGCAAACAAGACCAAGAGTTGGAAAGACAAAGTAGCTCACCATGAAGGGTTAATTCGATTGATTGAACCAGGTAGGAAGTAACATCTCACTTCATGAGTCAGCACAATGGCTCTTAGTTATTTTTATCCACAGTAATGTAGTGTGGTTTCCAAGAAGTCTGAACTGCTATTGAGTCACCCTGGGCTGCACTTCCTGGGAAAGGCCACTGTTTGGAAAGTGTAATTAAAATAAACACTGAATGCAGACCATATATACCTTGCAAACAATAGTAGCTGAAATTGTGAGTGTGTACATGACTGATTTCTCATAAACTATCATGACATAATACAATAGGCTTTGTATTTTTATGTGCTTGTACAATATGCAGAACAATGACAAATATAATGTTTGAGAGAAGAGAGTAAACAACGTGATGTGTATCTATGCTTGCAATTCTGTTTTCTCTTTTATGTGAGTTGAATGAAGGTGGTAACCTAGGAAAACGCTAGTGGTTTTGTCTTCTGGATAAAAAGTGACCTTCAGAAAACATCATTACATTGCTGACTAATGTCAATTTTCACAGAAGGCTTTTATAACAGAACAGAAGTGGTCTTGAAGCAGTCAGCTGGGAGTCTTTTTTCATGATGTTGCTGCTGTTCCATTTTCCTTCTGCTATAATCCTATTTTTGCTACCCAAAATATTTCATTTGTCAGCCCAGGTGAAACAAATGTTCTCTTTTTAAAGTATATAGTATGAAAAATCCCAATTCAGGGATCATGTGGGCATGCTCGGGGTGAGTTGTATGTGTGTGGGTTTTTTTCTGTATGGTACGGAAGGTGGAAGGAAGTGAAGTAGAATTGCTTCTTCCAGTTGCACTGGGAAAGATTAGCAGGCCATGCTGGTGAATCAAGGAAAGGAATGCTATTTCTGCCCTTCATCCTGACAAATAAGTATCCAAATGAGCAGGAGCTCAAAGTTCTTACATCTTAATGCACTCTGCCATTTTGCTAAGCCCCTGCTTCCAAGCACATGACCTGGGAAAATTCCATGAAGCTAACAAATTCAGTAGAATGCTTGTCTTTTAGGAGTCAGTTGATCATTACAATCTCTTGGGAGGTAATCATTTCCTAGTTCTTGCTACATAACCCATTCTCCAGCTTCTTGGTGTATTTAGAGAACAAAAATATTATGAAACCTTCACTGTGTCAGCTTGTTCTTCGAAGGGATTTCTTTTTCCCCCCAAATAATTTTTATTGAGAAAAGAAGATTGCTCCAACAGATAAGAGCAAGATAGAAAGGAGTGCATCGAAAATGTGGGAACAAATTTATTTTAGAAAAGTAGGAAAAGAGAGAAAGAATATTTAATCTAGTCCAAGAAAAAAAGGAGGAAAAAGAGAGAAAGGGAAAAAAACTCAAGAGTAATCAAAAAGTAAAAATAAATATTTAATTGTTTTTGTTGACAGAAAAAATTCTCTCTATATAATTCCAAGGATATGGATTTTCCCCTCAAATAAACACATAATATTAATTATTCTCCTCACTACTTAAGTATTCATCGAAGGTTGTACAATCCGTTCCTTTCACACCTGTACCATTATTTTATCTTAACAAAAATGTCAATTCATCCATGTTTCCCCCCATTATTTTATCTCTCCATTGCGATTTGGAGGGGATTAAGTCCAGTTTCCATGATTTTGCAAAAACCATTCTCGCTGCTGTAACAAAAAAGGTGAAGAGTTTATCCAAATTAGTGTCCTAAAGGTCTCCCTCCCGAACATTCATAAAAGATAAAGCTCTGGTTTCATTAAAAAGTCAATTTTTAATTTTTTTACACCCGATATGTACTATTTTCCAATATTCTTTTACTCTTTCGCAAGTCCAACACATATGGAAATATGTACCTTTGTGTTCTTTACATTTCCAGCACTAATTATCCATATTTTAATACAACATCCCTATTTTTTTAGGTGTAATATACCACCTATGTAGCATTTTTAACCAGTTTTCTTTGAGGTCAGTAGCATATGTATACTTTAAACATATTTTGTATCAGTCAGTAAATGCTTTCAATGGGATTTGGATGTCTTATAACGAGATGGCAATTAGAGGTGGATTTGGGCATATGTATTTTAAATGACAATTGGTTTTCTTTTTAACAGGTTCCAAGAATCCTCACATGATCACAAATTGGGGACCAGCAGCTTTCACTGAAGCTGAGCTTGAACAAAGAGAAAAGAGCTGGAAAGGGAAAAGGAACACTTCTGAGCAATGAGAACAGCCGGTGTATTTTAGCTACAGAGAAGAAACTGATTTGTTAAAGGAAATCATCTGGACTCGTTGATTGTGAACTGTTGAAAGTTCTCATCAACAGATTCAACTGGATGACAAAATATGATGTGTCTACAACACATTTTTAGTCTAATTTATTTTCAGGCGCACATACAGTGAGTGTAAATTACGTCAGAATTGGGTTGAGACGGTAGTCAAGATAGCCAGAGATCCGCATTCATTGCTTGGAATAAATTATGGCTATCAAGAAAATGTACATGTTCTCATTTCAGTTGTGCTTTTTGAAATACAAATGCTGTTGTGGGCTAGAGTGAGCATATCTACATACTAATGCTTAACCTGTTTGTTAGATTTTAGAGTTACTGTTGCTGGTTGGTACATGCCATAGTCTCATAGAGCAACACAGTCACCTGTTTACTGTGTGGCTGACATTCCATTGGATTCCTTTCTCATAGAGATATGGGGTGCTATCTCAGGAAAACAAATAAAGTTGCTGTTTCTGAATATTTGTTAGCATGAAAATGATAAGAAATTATGAATTATGTGTGAATAAATAATACATGTTGATCATTCCTTATCTGAAATGCTTAAAACCAGAAGTGTTCCATGTTTTGGATTTTTACAAATCTTGGAATATTTGCCTATATAGAGTCTCACTTATCCAACATAAACGGGCCGGCAGAACGTTGGATAAACAATAACGTTGGATAATAAGGAGGGATTAAGGAAAAGCCTATTAAATGTCAAATTATGTTATGATTTTGCAAATTAAGCACCAAAACATCATGTTTTACAACAAATCGACAGAAAAAGCAGTTCAATACATGGTAATGTTAAGTAGTAATTACTGTATTTACTAATTTAGCACCAAAACATTGTACTGTATTGAAACAGCTGTGGATCTGGGCAGGAGGCAGCCTGCGTTGGATAATACAGAACATTGGCTGTGCAAAGGTTGAATAAGCGAGACTCTACTGTGTGTGCGCGCGCATATATATATATATATATATATATATATGTAAAAATGAGATAGATGGGAACCAAATCTAAATACACATTCATTTATGTTTTATATATACCTTATACACATAGCCTGAAGGTAATTTTATGCACAATATTTTAATAATGTGCATGCAACAAAGTCTGTGTACATTGAATCATCAGGAAGCAAAGGTGTCATCTCAGCCACCCATGTGGACAATTTTTTATTTTGGAATATTTCAGATTTCAGAACTCTGGGTAAATGATGCTCAACCTGTACATTAAACATCCCAAAGGCCAACCTCTGATTACTGATCATTGAAGAAGATCTATTGGCAAGTGATAAAAATATTTGAAATGTTAAGAAATACAAACGTTCTCTTTGACAAAAAAAAAAGGCTTTGTCAGTATTTTGGCAGCCTTCTTCTAGAAAGTCAGGTTTACAGATTCCATTGTAGGATTTAGTGCTGGACTTCTGCTGAGAGAACAGTCGAATGTAGATGTGGGTGGGAGGCATCCTCCCATGTTTACCCCACCGATTCACTTCAGCAATTGCCCCAAAGGGCTTTGGGAACAATTCTGGGGCAGCTCCAAGGGTATTAGGGTCAGATCTTCTGCTGTTCTGACATTATAGCACTAGGATTTAGGCCTGTATCTCAACCCTTGTAACATGAACTCTGTGCCTTTAAAAATGTTGTTGAATAAATGTTTTTTTATGGAATAATTGCTTTGTGTTTGTGGGGGAAAATATTTTATACATTTTTCCTTCTTACTCTCTGTAAATATTATACTTGCAAAAGATTGAAATGGTGGGCAGGGAATTGTGTTCCCGTGTTTTCTGTGTTAGGCATTAGGCAGCAGAAATGTAGTGCAGTAAACCTTTCAGAAAAAACTGTTGTGCCCTAAAAACCATGAAAAAACCCTTTAACTCTTGTGACACAGGTTTTTCCTCATTATTTACACAAGGATAGACTGTTTATGTTCCCCTGTTGTCATTCAGACCTTCATTTTCTAGCAAGAAGAAGAAGAAAAAGATAAATATTTGTCTTAGAAGCATCTAGGAACAGCCTTTTAAATACCGTAGGTCACAGGGTCCCCTTCCACTGTTAGCATCAAAAATACCCCCCTCCCAACAAGAACTGGCTAGAACTCAATTTCTGTTTTCTTTTTTTTGTAGCGTTAGCAGATTCTCCAGAGTCATAAGGTTGACTCCCCCCGCCAACCATTGCAATTGTTTACCTTATCTCTTCTTTATGTTCCAAAATATATGTTTCCCAGAAGAATGGGCAAATAACTGAGCGAATGCAGGATAGCAGCTAATTCTACTCTTCCTGCTTCCAGGTTTCACCCTGCCCTTTAATCAGTGAGCAAGTGCTTTCTGTGCTTTCTGGAAAATAGTAATATTTCTGGAATTATTTCTCCTCTACTCAAGCCTGAACTTCATAATGAAGTCTTAAACTATCCTTTACTCTTCCCTTGAGATAGTGTTGTTGACATTTTTATTGTATTTTAAAACATGAGAAGTAAAACAGAAATGTTAACATTGTTTACATAGGAGACAAGTTTTGTTGTTATAATAGATCTTGAAAAAAGGAGTACAAAATGGAAATGTGTCTGTACCTCCATATATTATTTTGTTGCTCATTTCATAGGCATAAGGATGAGAATTAGTGTTTCCCAGGATATGCCTATTCTGAACAAGGAATGGTGAAAAACATCTAATATGCTGTGTTAATTTTTCTAATAGAAAAAAATAGAGAACTAACGTGGTGTGGTGTTTTGAGCGTTAGATTATGACTCTGGAGGCCAGGAGTCAATTCCTCACTTGGCTATGGAAACTTATTGGTGGGTGACCTTGGGCGAGTCACACACACTCAGCCTCAGAAAACCCCATAATAGGGTCACCATAAATCAGAAATGACTTGAAGGCACACAACAGCAACAAGTAATTTCTTTGCAAAATTTGGTCTTTTGCTGAATGAAAAAGGTTATGTAACATGCTCCAAATATCCAAATCAACATTCTTGGGAGTAAGCTCTACTGAACATAGCGATTCTCCTTTTGTATGAATGTGCCTTGGGCATTGGCCATACTGACTGGCTAGAGGAGAAGTAATGCTCTGGGATTAGTCATTCAAAACCTTAACTTTTTAAAGCTCTGATTATACTATGAGGCAGTGAAGTATTTTATAAATGTGCCTACTTATTAAATGTGTTAATTAACTGTTCTTTTTTTTTCAAACTTGAGTATTTTCCCACAAAGGCCTGAATATTAGTACAATTAATAATGACTAAACTGTTTTGCAAATACTTGTAAAATTAAGTTTTGCAGATTTGAATATAGAATAGTATAACTGAATTCTCTGTATCTTTATGAAATGTTGCATCCTTGAAAATATGCCATTTGATTGGGTCTTGAGCTCATAAAGGTCATCATGCACACTGCATTCTCCATTCATTTGATTTGGTTAGTAGGGCAAAGTTGTTAATAGTATATTTCATTAATCCAGGATTATTGTATTACACTGGCCAACACACATTATGGTGCCTCAAATGTTAGCCTGTTTTGTAGGTATATTCGACGTGCTGAATCCAAAAACATCATTGGTTTCTCTTATTGTTTTTGAGATAGAGATCATATGTCATATACCAGTCACCATGATAACCATATCTAAGAAACTAGCACTGATGCAGTCTATCCAATGCGATTTTCTGAATCGGCATCCCAAATAAACTCAGGACAGCCCAAAACATGAAGACACCAAGAAAAGATTGTTGGGGGTTGTGTTATAAAAAAGTCAAGTTGATGGTCATAGATTGGAACAAGAGGAATTCTAAATATAACAAAACTTCATTTCATGAGTATTTAAACTGGAAAAATGTGGCAGTACATGTGAAGCCTAAAGCAAAACAAAGCACCAGACCAATTATTGTAGCCTATTTATCCAAAAGATGCTAGGTTTGTTCCACCAGCATAGTAGTTGTATAGGCAAAAATGTGCCACAGATTCCATATAGCACTCCAAAATGATTTTAGGCCTTTAATTTTCTCAGTAAAAGCATTTCTAAGTGACATTTTTGGATTTCTCCAGTGTGTTCTTTGTGCTGCCTTATATTCACTTACTGGTACGTTGCCTGTTAACTTTGGAGGCTGACGATATTTCACTGAGCAAACTGACCTTTGCTTTATCTTGTTTCATTCTGCGTTCCAGCCAACTCCAACTCCTTTAGTTGCCAGGTACTTGTCAAATCTTTGCGTATAAGAGAATGGTGAAACAAACAAATTAAACATGTTAAAAGAAAATATTCTTACTATTAGGATTTCCCCCCTAGTCCTATACGTTGTCTCTAGCTTCTGGGTGAAACAAAGGCTCAGTCACTGGATTTGAAGGAACAAAGCTTCTGCCCAGGCTCCTTGCTTGAAATTATTGAAAATGAATAAGCATGGAAACATTCTCATGTCTCAGATCAACTGTCATATCTTTTAAAAACTTGGAGGGTTAATTTGTAAATGTGTGAATCTCTGTTATTTTCTAAAGGTGGGACCAACTTCTCACACTTTTTATCAGGGCATTAAGAAATATATAATTAATCCTTTTAAAATAGTGTGCAGATTGCACTAAATAAATGTTACAGGCTTTTTAATTTTTTTTAATTTAGAAAACCAATGTTTTTATTACTGCAAAAGTTGCAAAATTTTCCGATTATTGTTGTATTTCATAAATCCCAGTTAACTAATATTAGTAAACTTATTTGGGAGATTTTGAATATGAGTTTTATTCACTTCATTTATTCTTATATTTATTATTTATACATCAAATTTCTGCCAAATTATTTTTTAAACGCCCTCTGATCTTTTCATTTGGATATGGCTTTTGTGCAAAATCTCTTAGGTGTTAATGATCTATGCAGTGATAATGTTGTCTAAATTGGGATGCCGATTATTTGTGGGCTTTTCAAAGAAACTTATCTCCATTGTGATTTTTAATGTGGGTGGTGTGTGTTTAATTAACTGAAAAACTTTTATTTGGAAAATGGTTCCACAAAGTGTTATATACATGTAAAGAAAATCAATTGCTCACATTATTGTCTTTTCTAGTGTGTCATGCGTTCTCATGATATGTCCAGAAAACAACACTCTCGGTTTAGTCATCTTGGCTTCTAGGAAGAGTTCAGTCTTGATTTGCTTGGCAGCCCACAGCACTTGTAGAGCTATTCTAGAGCACCACATTTCAAATGAATTGTCATCCTGCTTACTGCCCACTTTCATAACCATACTTAGGAACAGCTTCTAGTTACTGCATATTAAATATTGCTTCTTTTTATACTCCTGACATGTTTATATTTCTGACTTGATTTACACCAACAATACTAGCATTGTTGCATTGGTTATCTGGTTATATTATATTGATATTGTCCAAACTTCAAGTATACTGTTAAATTGCATTGGGTAAACTTTGATATTTTGCTAACTACCGTTGTGTGCTAAAACCTTTATGTAAGTACTAGTGATTTATGTTTTCAAATGTACTGTTTTGTTTGTACTGGAAAATCTATTAAAATGAACTTTGTAACTTCCATTTTTGGTTAATCTCATAATTGGGCAGGGTGAGATGGAGACTTACTAAATACACATGGTCTCTACAGCATTTCCTGCCTTGATATTCTGGGATATAGAGCTGTGTAGCGCTGCCTTAGAGTAGCGGTTCTCAACTTGTGGGTCCCCAGGTGTTTTGGCCTATAACTCCCAGAAATCCCAGCCAGTTTACCAGCTATTAAGATTTCTGGGAGTTGAAGGCCAAAACACCTGGGGACCCACAGGTTGAGAACCACTGCTAGAGATAATATTCTGTATGTCAGAGTTGTGTGGATACATATGACTGGTTCATACCATGACACAAAACTAGCATACTGATGGAGAGCAACCAAAGCCTCTGTAATTCATGCGTTAACATTATTATAGCTCTTAATTCACCAACACTGAACATATCGTCTATGTATTCATATAGTGAATACAATACGTACTAGAAGAGAACTAGTTTTATTGGGCATTTGGCAGGGGAGGTGAAACTATAACAACTCTATAGCACACCTATTCCTCTGAAACCACCCCCACACCCCAATTCTATTAAGATATAGGATTATTATTCCTTTCTAGGCAACACAAAAAGTAGCAGTTTTTGATATTTTGACATAGTCACAACTTAGTAGAAGAATGCATACTTTAAATATGCATTTATATGATCTATGGGACATCCCTGTTTAAAAGATTTCAGGAATCAGGATTTCTGCCCAAGTCCTTGAACAATTACTGCCCTTTGAATTAAGCACCACTAAGAACAATAGAACAAAAGCCTGTCTACTTCAGACGGGTCATATATATGGTTTAGTGTCCTAATCCACAACTAGTTGGCATTGTGCAGTTGTGCTGCTCAAAAGTTGTGGTCTGTGGAACATTGCCAGTCCATGAGCCATCAGCCGCTGGTCTCCGGAGAGCTTCCAGGAAAAACTTTCTGCTTTGCTGGGACTTTCCTGCTGGGCTCTTGTCTCCTTGCTCTCAACGGAGTCATTGTGTCAGAGGTGCATCATAGCTACTTCTTGGGGTTGAATACATTTTTTCATATTAGCAAAGCTCACACTATCTAGTCCCAGTAGTATAGACTAGTTTCCTACATGCATGCATAAAATAATTGTATGCTTGGTAATAATTACATCAGAACTAAGGGTTATTAGACTAGCGTTTTCAAGTCTGATTCTTGGTGTCTTCTCCCTTCTGCAGAATTCTGGGAAATGTAGTTTGGGAAGGTGAGGGCCTCTGTAGCTGAGAATTCTCCCCCAACCCAGAATTTCCCAGAATTCTGCAGGAGGCAGAAGACGCCAAAAATGTGGTGGTGCCCGCTTTAAAACGCTAGTCTGACAAAGCCCTAAGTCTTCACAAAGTAGCCAGGCTGAGAGTATGTGACTAGCTCCTTGGTTCCCACTGCGCGCTACACAGAACCCTTGTGTGTCAGAGGAACCGGTTGAATTACAGCAAACACAATAGAGTGCTACAGAGTATTTGATCTGCCTTAATTTTTCTCTGTCTTGGCTCATTCCTACTGAGATGAAGCAGTAGCAGTAGAAGAGGAGAAGGGTGGTGACTTGGCTCTAAGCAACTTTACCAGCTGAAGGAAGCAGCCACAGAAATGAACTTAGCGGTGGTTTGACCCTTAGTAAAGTTTTGCAGGCCGGAGCCCATGAGTGTCCATGAGAATGGGGGCTGCCTCCTCTTTCTGAGAAATTAGGCAAGAGGAGTGGCTGTCAGGAGTGCTTTGATTGTTTCCGCCTGCAGAATGAGCTTGGAATGGGTGGCCCCTGTGCCTTCTTCCCAATCTATGATTGTATGATCCCAACTCGCCTCGCACTTGCAAGAGGAGGAAGGGAAAGCAGCCGTCTTGTTTGCTAGGGTCCCTGGTGCACATGTGCACTGAGGCAGGCATGGGTAAACTTGGGCCCTCCAGCTTAAGCAGCTGAGGGGGAAAAGAAAGGGGCCCGAGGCTGTTAGGAATGGTAGGAGCTGAAGTCCAAAACACCTGGGGGGGGGGGGGGCAAGTGTACCCATGCTTGCACTAAGGACAACCTGTTGCTAAGGACCATGTTCCTGCCCTGTTTCTCATTTCCAACACTGCTTCCACCTGGGAACATGCTAAGGGCCATTGCCACCTTCTGTTTACTCTTCATCTGTGCTTCTCCACCCAGCCCAGCTTAAGCTTCGTGGACCATGCCACGCCAAGCCACAATGTCTCAGGAGGGTCGGCCTGACCTGGTGCTGTTGCTCCAGCCTAATGCTGCGCTGCTCTCCAGCCAAGGAGTTGGATGGTCAAGGAGCAGGGCTTGAGAGGGACACAAGACTGAGGAAAACAGTGGTGGTGGCCATTTAGGGAGCAGCCACAGCGCCAGAGGAAGGAGGGAGGTCCTGCTTTTTGTATCTGTGTGTGGGTGTTAGGATAGAAATACTTATAAAGTTGTTTGGACTTAATTACTTAACAGCAGGAAGCAGCCTCTGAGGATGTCTGCCATGGATGTGAGCGAAACATCAGGAGAGAATGCTTCTGGAACATGGCCATACAGCAATCCAATAAGAGAACTGTTAGGTATGTCTTTTGGTTTAGGGCAGTGGCGGCAAACTTTTTTGAAACAGAGTTCCCAAACCGGTGGAGCACTTGGGAGTGGCAAGGTGCCATAGGCTCACCACTACTGATCTAGGGAAACTAAAAACTACTGAGGCAGTTGCAAATGCAGAAGTTTTGGGAACTTGTGGAGTACCTAACATGACAAATTCACCACCAGTCTGAATTGTAGAAATGTGGTGTTAAACTGCCCCCTAGTGGTGGAGAACCTAAAAGGTAAACACACAGCAGGAGATAGGAATACGTTCAAAAGAGGTAAATTGAGTCATGAGGTGACGTGTACCAAGTGCAGTCCAGGTCTACATAATGGCCCAAAGGGCCCTCTGTTTTCCTTTTTTTGCCTCAGGAACCTCGCCAGTGTTACCTCAGAGAGCCCTTTTCTGTTTTCCCACCTTTTTAGTGGCCTCAAAAATATTAGCATCGTGCCCCCTCCTGCTCCTGGTGCACAATTTTCTCCTCCTGCCCTCAGGAGTATCATAGCCTTTCCTTATTTTCTAGGAATTGAAAATAAAATCTTCCTGAGTTCTGATTTCTACCATTTTTTTTCTTGTAGAAGCACCACTTGGAATTGTGATTATCTCGAGGCTGGATTACTGTAACGTCCTCTACACTGGCCTTCCCTTGACAGCAATCCGGAAACTCAAGCTGGTGCAGAATGCTGCGGCTCGACTACTGGTGGGAGCATCAGTACAAGAGCATATAACACCTATTTTACAGCAACTGCACTGGCTACCAATCGAGTACCGGATTGTTTTCAAGGTGCTGGTTCTGAAAGTTTAAGGCCTTGTATGGTCTAGGGCCATGTACCTGAGGCACCGCCTCACCCCATATGTTCCCCCGAGATCACTGCGTTCAGAAGAACAGAACCTCCTAGTAGTCCCCTCGATCCAGTCCTGTCGGCTGTCGACAACACGACCGAGAGTCTTTTTTGTGGCAGCAATATCCGTATGGAATTCCATCCCGGATGAGGTCCGCGCGATTAAAGAGTTGTGCCCATTTCGGAGAGCTTGCAAGACAGCTCTGTTTAGGCAAGCCTTCAACCTTGCTGGCCCTTGAGTTAGTATTTCTTAGAACTTAATTGTAGATGCTATGTAGATGCTTGTTTTAAGTGTAGTTATGTTTTTATGTTTTTATTATTGCTGTATTAATGAAACTGTGATTATGCTATATGTTTTTATGTAAACCGCCCCGAGCCCGCCAGAAGGAGCTGTATATAAGAACGAATAATAAATAAATAAATAAATATTTATCTTGGAACAAGGCGCTGCAACTTGGAAGCTTTTACAGCAGGCATGGGCAAACTTTGGCCCTCCAGGTATTTTGGACTCCAATTCCCACCATTCCTAACAGCCTCTGGCCCCTTCCTTTTCCCCTTCAGCCACTTATGCCAAATCTAAAGATGACCAAAACCAGATTTATTTATTTATTTATTTATTCATTCATTCATTCATATGACTTGTACACCGCCACTCCCAGAGGCTCGGGGTGGTTTACAGAAAAACACAATAAAACAAAACAGCAAAAACACAATAAAACAAAACCTGTTAAAATAGCATCACATTACGACTCGAAGTCTTGTTTGAATAAGAAGGTTTTGCAAGCTTTGTGAAAGGTTACCAGATTTCGCATAGCCCGAGTCTCGGATGGTAGGTTGTTCCAGAGGACTGGGCCAATGATAAAAAAGGGCCCTCCGCCGGGTTGCTGTTAAATGATAGAATTTCATGCTAGGAATGACCAAAAGGTTCTGATCTTCAGACCGAAGTGATCGCAAGGGACTATATGGGAACAGGCAATCCTTCAGGTACACTGGCCCCAGACCATGTAAGGCCTTTGAAAGTTAAGACTAGTACTTTGAATGTAATCCGGTACTCAATTGGTAGCCAGTGCAGTCCCCGCAGGACCAGAGTGATGTGACAACTCACAGGCTCCCCCGCGAGTAACCGGGCTGCAGTGTTCCTCACTAGCTTGAGTTTCCGGATCACAGTCAAAGGCAGGCCAATGTAGAGAGCGTTACAGTAGTCAAGTCTTGAGATGACCGTAGCCTGGATCACCGTGGCCAGGTCATTCCAAGACAGATAGGGGGCCAGCCGCCTAGCCTGTCACAGATGGAAAAATGCTGTTCTGCTGACCATGGAGATTTGAGCCTCCATGGATAGCAGAGGGTCCAAAAGGACACCCAGGCTTTTTACTGATGATGATGGGCATAATGCCACGCCATCCAGGGTCAGTAGCTGGACATCCCTATTGCCTGGACGGCCCAACCAAAGGATCTCCGTCTTCACTGGATTGACCTTCAAACTACTGGCTCACAGTAACGGCTTCCAGTAACGGCTTCAAGGTACAGATGGAAATTATTGGGTACAGAGTCGGGTCAGCCCTCCATCCTCAGAATGAGCTGGGTGTCATCAGCGTACTGATGGCACTCAAGCCCAAAGCTACGCACCAGCTGAGCAAGTGGTCTCATATAGATGTCAAATAACAGATTTGTAACCCTTTTGATACTAATGTTGGAGAGTGGTCCCTGGTCAAAGTGGTCCCTGGTCAAAGTAATCCCTGATAAAGTGGTCCCTGGTCAAAGAAAAGCTTGGGAACCACTGCTATAGGCCTATTAATCACTGGCTGTCTGCAAAACACTCTTTCGCAACCTGTGGCAGAGAAGATGGAGGAAGCAGTGGAAAGGAAGTAGTCCCATGAAGGGTTAGGTGCTCCTTTCTCTTTCTATTTCTATTACTGTGCTTCCCTCAAAATAAGACATACCTATAAAATAAAACATAGCAGGATTTCTAAGCATTTGCGCAATATAGCCATACCCTGAAAACAAAACACAGTGACAGGCATGGCTATGCAGCGTATCAGTGCAGAGCGATAAATAAGGTGGGCAGCCCTACTCATCTGCCCATTGTGACAGCTGTTATCTCAGAGGTGACCGGAGAAGTGCGGGAAGCCCCATCAACAAGGTCCGCTCCCCTGTCAGGTCGTTCTGTGCGTGTTGCAAACTGAGGCATAGAGAGAGACATAGCACCGTGTGTGTCTCTGACCCAGCACCAACCAGCAACTGTCTGTGGGTCTCTTTCACCGCCCACAAACACCAATAAGAAGACAGCTTAACTATGTTTGAATAAATGTAGGTTGTTGTACCATACTTAATAAAATAAGACATTCTTTGAAAATTTTATTTATTTATTTATTTATTTATTTATTTATTAAATTTGATTTGCTATACCGCTCTCTCTGGTGCCCAGAGCAGTTTACAGAAGAGAAGCAAGCACATAAAACTCATTTAAAAATACAATTAAAATACATTAAAACACATTAAAAAATTTAAACCCCCCTGTAAACATGCGGCAGGCCCAATTTAAAAATAAGCCATAGTGTGTCTTATTTTCAGGGAAACACAGTACTTATAAGTGTAGCTGAGTGCAAAGTATGGTAATACTGACTGGGAGTATGTGTGATGAAAGAAAACTATATATATATTTTTCTTCACGTCGTGCAACGGGGCAAATAGACAAAGAAACCATAAGCCGCAAAAACACCAAATTCGGCAGCCTATGGCAACATACCACGGGGTACCTAGACGGCCAAAAAAAAACCGGCCCTACGTACCTCGCAACACCCCCAAACACGACCCTCCAAAAAACGGCCAAAGAAACCCCCCTCCCTCTCTCTTCACTGCCAGCGCGCATTTAGAACGTTCACGCTCGGCAGCCAGAACTCATCGACCCGCCAGGCTTCACAGTACTACACGCCGCACACAAAGCCTGCCCTTCCGTTACACACGTCCTTCCCCCTCACCCGCTTCCCAAGTCCCCAAAGCAACGGAAAACAACACACCCTGGACCCCTTCCAACGTCCCCAAAGCACCGCAAAACAACACACCAGACCCCCTTTGCACGTCCCCAAAAACCCCGCAAAAACCCCCCTCGCCCCCTTTCCCACCAACCCAAAGCCCCACAAAACAACACACCCAGACCCCCTTTGCGCGTCCCCAAAACCCCCGCAAAACACCCCTCGCCCCTTTCCCGCCAACCCAAAGCCCCGCAAAACAACACACCCAGACCCCCTTTGCGCGTCCCAAACTTTCCTTACCTTTAAAAAAAAACCTCCCGCCAACGCTGAGCCGACGCTATCTCTCCTCCACCCATAAAATACTACAATTCCCAGAACCACTTCAGGCCGAACATGGCCACCACGCATGCGCAATGCCAAATATTTTTTTTAAAAACCACGAACCTTCCCACGATCTAAAACCAACACATCCAAAACAACACACATTTCCTCCCTTCTCACCACCCAAAGCAAGGCAAAACAACACACCCGGCCCCCTTCCTATATCCCCAAACCCCCGCAAAACAAGACCCCCTCGCCCCCTTTCTCACCAACCGAAAGCCCCACAAACCAACACACCCAGGCCCCCTTTCCGCGTCCCCAAACCAACACATAAATAAAAAAGCGGGCCTGGCCATGGGACTACACTTCCCAGAAGGCTCTGCGCCGCTCACTGAGAACAAAGGTGACCCGGGGCCGTCAGGGAAGTGTAGTCCCATAGCCACGCCCCTTCCTTCCCAAAGACCAGCGCAAAGCCTTCTGGAAAGTGTAGTCCCATGGCCAGACCCGCCTCCTCCCAGCCATTCCTACACCCGAATCTGGCGGACGACGCCCACACAACAGGCACACACACACAAAGACAGAGAGGAGGAAAAAGAGCAAACAACAGAAGGACATGGAAGACGCAGGCAAGATTACAAAACACATACTAATACACAACCATAACAAAACAAAAAACCCCCATAAAACCCCTACACAAAACAACACCAACACACACATACACACACACACATATATACACATCAACATATATACACATCAACATATATACACATCAACATATATACACATATACACACACATACATACACAACCACATAAACACACATATATACACACATACACATATACACACACACATATACACACACACAAATACACACATATATATACAGACACACAAAAAACAAATACACACACATACACAAATATACACACACATACACACACACACATATATACAGACACACAAAAAACAAATACACACATACACATATATACACACATTCACAAATATACACACACATATATAAACATACACATATGTACACAAACACATACATAAACATACACACCCACATAAAAACACACATATACAAACACATAAACACATAGACATATATAAATATACACAAATACATACACATAAACAACTACACATATATACACATATAAAAACACAAACACACAAACATACACATATATACACACACATACATACACATATATACACAAATACATATACATACGCATACACACACATATACACACATACACATACATAGACAAACACATATAACTACACATACATATACACACATATACATACACATATATACACACACAACACACATAGCCACATCATTTCCAACCCTTACATACCCAGACGTACTCACATCTCCTAAATAGGGCACAGCAACGCGTGCCGGGTTCAGCTAGTTAAGTCTATATATGTTATGTGTATATAAATGAAAACAGAACACAAATATCAGACAGAATGTATCCTTTCAAAACCATATTATGCATTTGTTTTGGCTCTAAAAATATCCACATCTCTTGATTTTGAGCTTTGTTTTTGTAATATGGCTTGGTTGAGGGCCCGAGATCTTCTTTGGTATGTCTAGGTTTTGTTTATTTTTCTTCGTAGTATTACCGTGGATTTGAGGGGCTTTACTAACTTCCTGCTTTTAAAAATATTTCTGATAATGATAATAGCGTGTTTGGGGAGTGTGATGGTCTGTCTTTTAAAAATATTGTTTTTGTTATGGATTCATTTTTCATATTTGACAGTGTAGCTCTTGTTAGATTTGAGGATTTTTTGTAGTTTTTTCTTATATTTATTCATTTGCTTGGAGGCTTGACTGGGTGCCTATCCTTATAAAAGCATAATCTATCTGTTTTATCCGTCTATTATCTATTGCGTCTATATTATAATATCCTGTTGGGCTTGTTGTGATGGCTTGGTTTGGAACTTGACTGCCTGTTTTTGCATTGCGTTTATTATGACTTGGTCTGGGACTTGTGATGTATAATGATATCTGGAAATTCTGAACCTTATTTAGTGAAAAAAACCAGCATAGTGCACGTTGTAGCTTGTCATTTGGTGTGCACAGTGGACCTGAAGGCATTGTAATTTTACACAGAGTGAGTTTGGATGACCCATGGGGTTACCATTTGAAAAAGAAAGAAGAGAAATCCATTTTCTCAACCTGTCAAAGGCAATTACCTTCCTCTGAATGGCAAAGATTTATGGGGTCAAAGAAGCTTGGAATGACTTCGATAAGACATTCCTTTCTTACTAATAGCAACCAATTAAAGAAAAAAAAGACTTTTCCCTGAAGAATTTTCAAAATATTCACAACTACTTTTATGGTAATTTCTTGATGAATCAATGATGTAATGCTATTTTTCATAGCCAATAAACAGAACTTTTATGTAACTGCACAAGATTATAAATCCCTGTTCACACTGCTGTACTTTGGGAAAAAATGTCACTTTAGAAACTTTTTTTCATGGGGTTGCTGTGAATTTTCCGTGCTGTATGGCCATGGTAGAGAAGGATTCTCTCCTGACGTTTCGCCCACATCTATGACAGGCATCCTCAGAAGTTGGGAGGTCTGTTGTAAACTAGACAAGTGGGGTTTAGCTCTCTGTGGAATGATGTTTAGGGTGGGAGAAAGAACTCTTGTCTGCTTGAGGCAAGTGTGAATGTTGCAATTGGTCACCTTTTTCCAAGTTTTTATTCTCCATTCTGCTGAATGCTAAGAAGTAAAGGCTGATTTATTTCTCTTTTTAACAGTGTTTTTTATTCAATAATCCTCTACAACAGACTGAATCAAAATTTTAAGAACCAAGCCAAAAAAATATCAGTGGCCATCAGAAAGCATCTGAAGGTTCACTGCAAGCTTATGGTGTACAAACACAGGGATTGCAGAATGTGTTTGTTGGTATTGAGATTGGAGCTCTCTTGGGCCATGAATTGAAGGGGACCAAGGGCCCTTCTACACTGACCATATAATACAGTTTGAAAGCAATGCAAGGTTGTACAGGATAAATTATAATTTTATTTAAAGCACACTGATTATGTCTAAGTTTCTTTTTTGTGTTTCAGAAGTGACTTAGGAAATTGTAAATTGCTTCTGGTGTGATAGAATTAGCCGTCTGCAAGGACATTGCCTGGGGATGCCCAGATGTTTTACCATCCTGTGGGAGGCTTCTCTCATGTTCCTGCATAAGAAGCTGCTGACAGATGGGAGCTCACCCCGTCTTGTGGATTCAAAACTTCAGGTCAGCAGTTCAGTTGGCACAAGGTTTACCCCATTGCACCATCGCGGATCCTTCTAAGTTTGCATGTAAAAGTGTTTTAACTATCATAATATTCCATGCCCCACTGAGCAACTGAATAGTAACGTTTTTAAAGATTTTTAAAACTTTCAAAAGTGTTCCTAAATACCCAGAAGGCATCAGACCCTGTCTGATATTGAATGCTAAGCATAGTCAAGCCTACTTACTGCTTGGATGGGTGACCAGCAAGTAATACTAAGTGCTGTAGGCTGCATTCAGAGGAAGGTAATGGCAAACTGTCTACGAGTATTCAGTGCACAAGAAAGCCCTATGAAATCTGTGGGGTTGCCATTAATTGGTGGATGACTTGAAAGGCACACACATACACCTGCTTTAAAGAACTATAATGTCTATTTGAATAAACTAAAACCCTAAACCAAGGGTGCTCGTTAGGTAGATCGTGATCTACTGGTAGATCTCGAAGGGCGTCCTGGTAGATCTCAAAGGGCGTCCTGGTAGATCGCAGACACAGTGTGTATGGCTCCCATGCCATTTGTGAGGAATGCTCAGGGGCTTATTATACTCACATTTAGTTGAATTCAGTCTTAAAATGTATTATATGGCTCTCATTGAAATAAATTTCCTAATATTTTGCTTTTATGGCTCTCTGAGTAGTGGGTAGTCCCAATCTTTGGGACTTGGTTGTTTTATAAGTAGCTCGCATGCTGGAAAAATGTGAGCACCCCTGCCCCAAAACATCGAAAGGACAAGGAGTGCTGTGCTTTCTTCTCTGGAGGGGTGAAACTGTAGGGGTGAGGAAACGGTGTTTCCTGCAGGCCATGCTGAATTCCTGAGCGGGGCTCCACACCTCTTGGAGGGCTTGACTTGAACATCATCACATGAAAGTGAGAACGTGCAGCAAAGCACGTTTCCCTTTAGGCAGCAGTTTCCTACAGAAAGAGAACCAAAAGGATCTCTGTTGCCCTTTCACCCATTTAAGAAATGCTCTAGCCTGCAGCCCATCAAAGGAAACTAGTACAGGCAGCTGGCAGCGTTCTAGGTAATTAACAGTTTTGCCAGAACCATTTTGGCAAGTGATGGTTCTTTGAGTGCAAACAAAAATGCAAAGAATGCCACATTGTATTACTGTACAAACACATGCACACAAACGTATATTGTGAAGAGAGAACTAAATGTACATGAGACTTATTAATGAGTTCTGGTTACCTCAGTCCTGAAATGAATTAAAATAAAAACATATATGCGTCGCCCTAATGAAAACCTTGCAGATGCTAACAGGATTTGTGCTGATAAAGGTTCAGGTTTCTCTTATGCCTCTGTAAAATGATGTTTGGATAAGGATATGTTATGGTTTCTGGTTTCAGTATCGTAGACCAGCATTGCCTTCCACATGTTTCTGTTTTGTTCACCGGTTTGTAAAGGTAAACAGGCATACATTATCTTTTCATCACGGTATATTTATGTGTCTGCTCTGGATTATGGAAGGCGTTGGTATAGCTTGGGGGAAGGAAGGCATCATCGGAGACTTCACAACCCAGGAGTTGGACATAATTGGTAAACAGAACAAATTCTCCAACACCTGTGCTCTGCATTTCCAAACAAACTTCACTATTATTATTGCTGCAGGTCCCTGTTTAATTCTTGAAATATTGTTGTTTTTCTGTGTCTTTAAATTGTTTGTGACTCATGGTGACCCTATCCTAAAATGGGCTTTTATGGCAATTTGCTCAGAGGTGATTTGCCCTTGCCTTCCTCTGAGGCTGAAAGAATGTGATTTGCTTAAGGTGGTCTAATGGGTTTCCATGATCAAGTTGTGATTTGAACCCCAGTCTCCAAGAGTCCTAATCGAACACTCAGAACATTGCTTCATGCTGGCTTTTCTCTGATATTACCTGCTACTATACTTTGGAAGGCAATAAACTACATTCTCAGTTTGCAACCTAATCCTAAATTATGCTCAGTCTTTATGGTTGCAGTGTTTGAAATTAGCGAATACACTAATTCAGGAGCCGCCGGAGGCTCAATGGGTTAAATCCTTGTGTTGGTAGAACTGAAGATTGACAGGTTGGAGGTTCAAATCTGGGGAGAGCACAGATGAGCTCTCTCTGGCAGCTCCAGCTCCCCATGTGGGGACATGAGAGAAGCCTCCCACAAGGATGGTAAAGCATCAAAACATCTGGGCATCCCCTGGGCAACGTCCTTGCAGATGGCCAGTTCTCTCACACCAGAAGTGACTTGCAGTTTCTCAAGTCACTCCTGACTCGAAAAAAAGTTAATAAACATAATTTTCATTTTAAATATTGTTGTATCTCGCAAATCACTATTAATTGTTGCCAATGTTTTTTGTAGTAGTGTTGAATATAATTTAAACTTTGCTATAGTTTTATTTTTTGCGCTGTAGCATCTGTTCTATTGTAGTTTCACATCTGTAATGTAAATGGTTTATTGGTTGCAAATAAATGAAATTTACACTTTATGCATAGAAATAGGTTTAACTGAAGTCAAGGAAATGTCCTTCCAGTATCTCAGTCTTAAGAAAACTGTAATCTTAAGCCACTAGATGGCAGACATAGTCTACAGAAGGAGGCTACTCTTAGTTCTGAATATTAAGAGAAGGAAAAAAATGTAGCTTTGTGGTGTTTTTCACTTCACATAATGGCAATAACCCCCCCCCCCCCCTTAGTACTTGGGTTTTTTCCATCACTGGTTTCTTTAAATTCCTACAAGCTGAAAAAACCCGCCTTTTAAGCATTGAAACTATTTCCAAATAAGAAGAAGATCATTGAACTAAGAGGAATATGACAGTGACAGAGAGACGTGGTGCTGGTTGGGTGTGCATAGTATTGATTGATTAATAGTTAAAAGCTAAAAGAATAGGAAAATTAATTAAAATAGTTCCAGTAACTCAGGCTAAGTCTGGAGGGTGTCCTTAGCCGTAAGCCTTTCGGAAGAGCCAGGTCTTCAATGCGGTCAGGAACTGGGGCATGTCCCGGATAGCTCTCTGATCCGCCGGCATCAAGTTCCAAAGAACAGGGGCCGTGATGGAAAAGGCTCTCCGTCTCGTGGTGTCGAGGCGGGCCTCACTCACACCTGGGATGCGGAGAAGGTCCCTGTTTCCTGAACGCGGCGACCTTAAATGAGCTGGTTCGGACAAGCGGTCTTTTAAATAAGCTGGGCCAGCGCCATGGAGGGCCTTAAAGGTGTTTCGACAAGATCTTGTGGATGGCTCTGAGCTCGACTGGCAGCCAGTGCAGGCGCTGTAGAGATGGCGCGATATGGCATCTCAGTGGTGTCCCGGTGAGGAGTCTGGCGGCTGCATTCTGCACTAGCTGGATTTTACGAGTGGTTGACTGCGGCAACCCCACGTACAAGGCATTACAGTAGTCCAGCCGTGATGTCAGCCATCATATTCAGTTCTGATTACCAGCTGAATATGATGGCTGGTAATCAGAACTATAATATCATAAGGACTCTTGAAATATGAAATATATCAGCCAGAAAGGTATACAGCTAAAGATTAGAATAATGTAGGAAGTTGCTTAATATTTAGGCACATTCATCTGGACCAGAAGTGGAGTACACTCAAGTAGTGCAGTCCTTGAGATGTTGTTGGATTGCAACTTCTAAGAGTCCCAGCTGCCATAGTCAATAATGCAGTGTTTCTCAACTTTCCTAATGCCATGACCCCTTAATATAGTTCCTCATGTTGTTGTGACCCCCAACCATAAAACTATTAATCCCAGCAACTACAACTCCCAAATGACAAAAGCACCCCCGGTATTCAAATTTGTGCCTAATTTGGTCCAGTGAATGAAAATACAGCATGAAGATCAGATATTTACATTACGATTCATAACAGTAGCAAAATTACAGCTATGAAGTAGCAATGAAAATAATTTTATGGCTGGGGGTCACCACAACATGAGCAACTGTGCTAAGGGGCTGCAGCATTAGGAAGGTGGAGGACCACTGATCTACAGGCAGTATCATCTTCTGTAATGCCATAGTGAGATGACAGACTTGAACTTAAACATTTCTGAGACAAAGTAGACCACTGGTTTCAAATGTCCGAGGGACCTAGGTGCTCTCAAAAGGCTGGGACATTTAAAACTCTGTTCTCAAATAAAACTCCTGTACGCATCGATTTCTCTCAGACTTAAGTAGTCTAAAATAGGCAACTTGTTTTGCACTTCATTTTAAATAAAGAGGTGTCTTCAATGAGCCTGAAAATTAGAGTGAATTTAAGATTCCAAATATGGTTGATTGTAAAGTGAGATGTTGTCATCTGTGTTTATTTCATTGCATACCAGTAATGTCACATTTCCCCTATCTTTCCTTTAGCAGAAGGGTTGTTCAGAGTGTAGCCAACTATGCTAACACTTTATAAGCTTTAGTATTTAAAAACACTTCCTCGTATTACAGTTATAATGTCCAACATAAAAAGGAAAGAGTAATTTGCTCTTATTACAGTTCTTAAGCTCCTCCGCTGGCAGAAATTGTTTGCTGGCAGCCTCCAAAGTACTGAAAAGACTTATTGCTTAGATTCTTCAGACTGAGGCAAAGCATGGCTCTAAACATCCGTCACTTAGCATTGGTCCTTGGAACCCACTGGCTGTTTACTGACTGGGAAATCTTCATTGGCCAAAGCACTCACAGGGCTTGAGTAATATTTGTAAATTAAATTCCTTTCTATCCTGTTACAGACTTGTTTAACAATAGTTCTGCTAAGAGTCTCTTGCTATCACGGGGACATCAAGTTAATCCTTCCCAGTCCAACATGCCATCTGTTCTTGCACATTAGACATTTTGGGAAGAACACATTTATAACCGCTGTCTCGTTCCCATTACATCTCGAAGCTCTTATGTCAGTACTTTAGGAATAATACAGTTGTTTACTTAATTTGCAGAAGAAATATCAACTCATTTCAGACTATATTCTATGTGTCTTAACTAACAGTGCAGCTTAATTCAAAGATACGCCAACTGTAATGACCCTCTTTTGTTGACAGAATAGCTCTGCTGGTGAAGGTGGAAGTGCGCAAGGGGGCAGAGAATGGGCGGGCGGGAGGAAGACATGGCTTACTTCTGATCCAAAGCCTTTTCAGCCCAGGGATGCAAAGCTGGCACAAAGCAAGGCTAGGGTAAGAATAGTTTTAAGTAATTGTTAGACTGCAGGGAGTTAAGATTCAACAGTTTCATCTCACCTAGGGTTGGCTCATTTTGGCTTGTTTCATCTGTTAGGTGTGTACTTTAAATAGATTCCCTATGATTTATTGTTGTATTGTTTCCTCATAGAAACATGCTTAACATATATTTAGAAATGTATCTCACAATAGTAACTAAATTCAACAGGCAGTACTAGCTGAGGGCTATGATAATTTCTTTTACTTTATAGATTGTGCTTTTCTGTCCTGGTCTTGTTTCTTTTTTTAAACTATGAGTATCCCATGCTTCAGAGTCCCCGGTGGTGCAGTGGGTTAAAGCGCTGAGCTGCGGAACTTGCTGTCCGAAAGGTCGTTCGTTCAATTCTGGGGAGCGGCATGAGCTCCTGCTGTTAGCCCCAGCTTCTGCCAACCTAGCAGTTCGAAAACATGCAAATGTGAATAGATCAATAGGTACCACTCCGTCGAGAAGGTAACAGTGCTCCATGAAGTCATGCTGGCCACATGGCCTTATAGGTGTCTATGGACAATGCTGGCTCTTCAGCTTAGAAATGGAGATGAGTACCAACCCCCAGAGTTGGACATGACCGGACTTAATGTCAGGGGAAAACCTTTACCTATCCCATGCTTCAGTGTGCATTTTTTGGGTTATGGCATGGGGACTTTAGTCCTGTGTGGAAGCACCCTAAGTCACTAGAGGTCCCATGCAAATATTATTAGCAATTTACTTCTAATTGAAGTTAGAAGCTAGTACTTATAGAATCTGCTAACTTTATAGGTATATGTTCCAATTGTTACTTCTTTCTGATAGTAACAGCATAATTGGTGGATATCTACTTATGGTAATTTCCCCATAATTCCAGTAGTGAGCTGTGAGTTTACTTTTCTTTGAATGTGATTTTCCTGCTTCTTGGCAGGGGGTTGGACTGGATGTCCCATGACAGGGCCGTAGCCAGGATTTTGATTCGGGGGTGAGTTTGGTTCAGGGGGGCTGAGACTGGGTGGAAGAGGGTCTACCCTAGCAAACCTTTTGTATTGTTATCCCAATAACCCCATTAATGTGGGATATAATGAGCATGGTGATCAGATCATGATATGAATAAATGTTGTCGAACAACCAGACAATCCCACAGACCGGTTGTCGAACAACCGGAGAAGTCCCGCAGACCGACTGCGGGACAGAGGCCGCGAGGGTTCGGTTAACCTGGCGAGCCCGGAGCGACTAGGTCCTCGTAGTCTACCCGCCTCCCGTAGATCCAATTATGCTCACCAATACTGCAAGGTAGATGCCATGAAATTGTTTATTCTGCTCAGCTGAGAGGATGCGAACCGCAATACCCTGATTCCCGCAAAGAACGCATGCATATACATTCAAAACATTGGTTTTAAAGGTTACAGAACTGTCAAAACAATTGAATTTCCGCCCACTTCCTCCTGGCCGGCTCTGCTGGTGATTGGTTGGAACGTTGAAGCCAGCTGATGGGCGGGAGGCCGGTCAGTTCCAGGGAGCCTATCAGCGCTCGCTCCCATTTGCCGGCTTCGGCCAATCAGAGGTCTGTGGCCATATATGGAGTTCCAGGAAGGAAGGCTTAGGCGGGGATCACTGACAGGTTGGCATATGAATGAAAACAAAGAGTCCGGGCCAGGTAATGACCTGGGGCAACACCTGGAGATGATGAAGTCATTGAATTGATGTGTCTCATCCATATGTGAATGAGGAGAAGAGGAAGAAGGCCTGGTGATTCACTCAGACCCTTTTGGTGACAAAAGGACTTATTTTGGGGCACACCTTGGTTTCCGAGGCCAGGTGGGTTACCCGCTGTGAAGAGCAAACATTTATTGTCCAAGTTCCAGAGGCTAATTTAGTTAGACTAGAAATCCGACCATTAAACCTGCCTCAGGACTGATGAAGCGTGGGGCTTAAGACAAGAGCTTAGCTTTTCCATAACAAGATCTCCACCAGAAACCGCATGCAATATGAATATGGTGATCCACAAAGGTTTTGGGAACAGGGCTCAGTCGCATTTCCTCTTGACAAACATAGTAAACACCCTCAAGGCAGTCTTTCTTAACTAAGGGCAAGGGGAAGGGAAGGGTTACAAGGAGTCAAAGGAAAACTTATGAAGCCACACTGTACATACAGGGACACAGGGGTGAAGGAAATACAGAGATCCCCAGCAATTATCCCCAACACACTCCCATGCAGCTGTTGCTCCCAGAGTTGTGATCTTAAAACAACCAACAAAATGCTGCTTTCCTTCTGGGAGTTATAGTTTCCTTAGATGTCCTTGAGAACTGCAGGGCCTTTGGGCTTGGGGTGCAAAGCAGTGGCAAAGTCACTGAGGGTCCATGATGGAAAACAAGGCTTCTTGGCTAAATCAGCCAGGTAGAACATCAGGAACAGTCCAGGAGAAGAAAAAACAATCGGAAAGGGGCAAATGAGGCTGCAGTACTAGAGAGAACTAGATCTTCCTTTGGCATCAATGCTTGCCTTTCACCCACCCCCTGAAGAGATCTCTTTGGGCCGAACTGCCCCAAAAGCTGTCGTTTTGAGCTGGGATATGCTCCCCCAGGCCGGAGAAAGGATAGGGAGAGAGGAAGAGAGAAGAGGAAACAATGGGAGAAATGGCAGAGTGTTTATTTATTGTTTTGTAACGTGTGGCCAAAATGTCTTCCATACTATGTGCTGTACGAAGTGTTGTAAATGTGGAGATGGGAGGTAATGGTGGCTGGGTTTCCTGGGAGGGACAAGGTTGATGTAGCGGTGTATGGGACCAGGTGAGGCAGAAAAGGAAAAAAGGCTTGGTACTGGTGCAACTTGGGCCATGGGCCAAGAGGAATACTGGGGACTCTCTGCGGTTAGATCTCCTGGATTTGGGGCTTCCTGGCTCGACTACATAAACATAACAGTTTAAATAATGTACCAGTAAGGCCTTTTCGCGGACCACCCTGAGAATTTCGGGGGGGGGGGGGCTGAAGCCCCCTTATCCCCCCCTGGCTACATGCATGTCCCATGAGGTCTCTTCCAATTCTATGATTCTACTTGGAAAGATCTAAATCAGCAAAGGTCCTGTGCAATTTTAACGAGAAGCTTAAAATTTCTGTTCTTGTTATTACTTCTTTACCATAGTAAAAGCACCACTTTTAACAGTTAGTTAACTACAGTAGTTAGCTCTTATTTCTTAGAGGATGATTTATTTACTCTATTATTGTTACTAATAATAATAATATATCACTTTTCCCTAAAAGAGAGTCAAAACCCTGAACAGTGATAAATACAATACAATATACAATTTAAAACCTAAAAACTATAAATATTAAAATAGAATTAAACCTAGTGCTTTTTAGAAATGAATAATTACATGGTCAGGAAACTTAAATGGCATCAAATCCTGTCTGACCTTGGAAGCTAAGCAGTGTCAGCCTTGGTCAGTACTTAGATCAGAGACAATAAATGAATATCAGATGCTGTAGAGTAGATTTCAGGGCAGGGAACTGGCAAACACACCATTGACCATTCCTTGCTTAAATAAACCTTGTGAAATTCATGGGGTAGCAATAAGTCAACCACTTGAAGGCACACACACACACCTGACAAAGGGGTAAAATAGACCTTTGTCAGTTATGCTTCTGTGTATTAAATGGAAAGCAGTCACAAGGTCAGAAGTGACAAGGAGAAATCTACTAATTACAGCAGGTGTAATTCGATTTTGCTTTCCAGAAATCAGCTGCAGGCTTCACAATATCTAAAAATGTGAGTTTTCAGATTCTTTTTTTATATAAGGGGACTAACTGGATGTTCACTTCTGGCTGTTCATAAATAGTAGAAAGAGTAAATGCAATGTCTTGTTTTTTGGTTCAAAGAAGAGTATCTGTTTCTGGAGGTGCCTAGGATCACCAAGTCTCCATTTTCAGCAGAATGTTTCCATATGGAAGGAGGCTGGGGAGCAAGCAGGTTCCCAGAGCCCACTAAAGCAACCACGGTTCACAGGCTACATGACTCACAACTTATGGGCACAATAGTCTTGAAGTCAGTAGGACTTGGATGGCACTTTACTGGTTTTCTTTATAAGAAGCCATGCCAATTATGGTGAATCAGTCCCCCCCCCCCACACACGCACAAATGTCAGGCATGTAGCCAGGGGGGGCTAAGGGGGCTTCACCCCCCCCGAAATACTCAGGGTGGTCCGCGAAAAGGCCTTACTGGTACATTATTTAAACTGTTATGCTTATTCATATCATGATCTGATCACCATGCTCATTATATCCCATATTAATGGGGTTATTGGGATAACAATACAAAAGGTTTGCTAGGGTAGGCCCTCTTCCACCCAGTCTCAGCCCCGAATCAAACTCAGCCCCCGAATCAAAATCCTGGCTACGGCCCTGACAGATGTGATTTACATTTCTCTATATTAAAGCCAATAAAGCACACAGGTGAAAGGTCCAACGTAATCTTTATTCTCAGTTCTGCGCAGATAGAGATGCTTGGCAATAGTTTATAACAACATTAAAAAGTATGAAATCAACATTTATAATTCTCTTCTACTGGACAAGAGAGGCGCTAGCTTTGAAATATATATTTTTTCCAAGGTTATTATCATGTGCATAATATTCTCCTTGTCCTAAGGTAAGGATACCTTTAGGCACAGAATCAGTTCTCCTTGTTTCATCAGAATATAGTTCTCCGAAGGCAGGCTCAGCCTGAAAATGCAGACACTGAATGAGATAGAAGAGAAGGCAGGTGGATGTGGTGCTGGGAAAGAAGGAGAATGGCAAGAAAAGGGGCATACTGGAGAAGACTTTTTGAGGCTTGTTTATCAAATGTGCCTGTAGTTACCTATTGTGTACAATGGCTGTAGATATGTAATATCTGTTATATTTCCAATTATTTTCGTGTCAAGAGCGACTTGAGAAACTGCAAGTCGCTTCTGGTGTGAGAGAATTGGCTGTCTGCAAGGATGTTGCCCAGATGTTTGATTTTTTACCTTCCTGTGGGAAGCTTCTCCCATGTCTCCCCAAGGGGAGCTAGAACTGACAGATGGGAGCTCAGCCCGCTCCCCAAATTCGAACCATGACCATTGGTCAGCAGCATCAGGCAGCTCAAGGGTTTAACCCAGTGGTTCTCAACTTGTGGGTCCCCAGATGTTTTGGCCTTCAACTCCCAGGAATCCTAACAGCTGGTAAACTGCCAGGGATTTCTTGGAGATGTAGGTCAAAATACCTGGGGACCCACAGGTTGAGAACCACTGGTTTAACCTATTGTGCCCACAGGGCCTCCATATTTTCAATAAATTGTGTGGTACTAAAGTATAGTAGGTGCTCCACATTTGCGAGTTTGACTTTTGTGGATTTGGTTATTTACGGATTGGTTTAACATGCTCTTTCTAGGAATCTTTAGGTCTTCCAGTGCAGCACTATGTTCAACAACGTGTTGTACTTGTTCTGGTTGGTTGTGGTAATTTGTGACATATATTAATGGTCTTTGCAAAGATTGTGTCAAAACTTTGATCATATTTATTTATTTATTTATTAGTCGGACTTCTAGGCCGCCACTCCCGGGTGGCTCGGGGCGGCTCACAACAAGTCGGATACAAACGTATTTAAAAGCACATTATAGACTCTAAAACATACTAAAAACATCCTAAAAACATAGATTAAAACTCTGCATGATGTGCGGGGAACAAACGCACCGGATAATACAGTGTACACAATGATCGAATCAGTGGACAGGCTGACACGCTAAAGCGTCTTATGGGCCGAATTTTACTCATAGTGTCCCTCAGAGCAACAAATGGCAGATGCTTTCTGACCTGTATCTGCTATTTCTATTTCATTTTCCCTTTGGCTTTGCTCAGACCTGCTCAGAATTAACTTTGATAACATGCCCACAGATGAGTCCAAACAAGCGTTCTGGCTGCACACTATCTGCAGGGGGAATGGATGATTTAGTTATTGCTTGCCTCTTTTGTTTCTGATGTCTTATTCCCATTGGCTTATTCACACTGGCTGTAGGAGAGAAACTTATTCATGCTCTAGAAATGTTGCATTTACTTAAAACAATTTTATTTGCCTTGGCTTCCTTCTGCAGCCATAAAGCAATAGCCAGCCTTGAATGCTTACATAGCCAACATGTGTATCCGAGTCATATTTATTATCTTGGTTTTTTTTATTTAAAAAAATCCCTTTCTTGTTGCTTGCTGCAACCAAATGGGACTCTGGGCTAGAGCACGTGTGAAGTGTAGACTCTCTCTGGAACCCACAGAGATTTGCCATGCTCCATATTTAGTCCTTCTGCGCAGACGGTGAACCAGGAGCCAACTTTTTGTGCCATTACATCACAGGAATCAGGTTTTATGCCGAAGGATCCAAGATAATTAATGAAGTGCAGCTGCCGACTTTTCAGTCATGACAATGAAGTAATTATTAATACAAGAGACTTCATCACTATCTCACAGTTTAATTTAAACACCCACACCGACCCACTGAAAAAGATTAACATTAACAAAGGAAAGCACTTGCAAAGCTCTTGTTAACTGATTATATGCTGATAGGTCTACTGCCATAAAACTCCAAACATAACCAACAGTAGTAATTAAAATGGCAGTGTTATCTTGGTGTGCAAGAGAAACAACTCACTGGTATTGATTTGTTATGACACTTAATAGGGTGCAATTTTATTGTAGTTGTATCTACAAGCTGTCCAAAGCAATAGGCATGGTTTGTGGAGATATGAGATAGGGCAGTGGTTCTCAACCTTCCTAATGCCGTGACCACTTAACACAGTTCCACATGTTGTGGTGACCCCCAACCATAACATTATTTTGTTGCTACTTCATAATTTTAATTTGGCTACTGTTATGAATTGTAATGCAAATATCTGATATGCAGGATGTATTTTCATTCACTGAACCAAATTTAGCAGAAATACCTGATACGCCCAAATTTGAATCCGGGTGGGGTTGGGGGCAGGGATTGATTTTGTTATTTGGGAGTTGTAGTTGATGAGCAGTCTGAACTCCACCAACAATGGAATTGAACCAAACTTGGCACACAGAGCTCCCATGACCAACAGAAAATAATGGTGGGCATTGTCCTTGAGTTTTTGAGTTGGAGTCCACCTACATCCAGAGAGCACTGTGGACTCGAACAATGATAGAGCTGGACCAAACTTGGCACCAATACTCAATATGCCCAAATGTGAACATTGGGGGATTTTGGGGGACTATATCTTGACATTTGGGAGTTGTAGTTGCTGAGATTTATAATTCATCTACAATCAAAGAGCATTCTGAATCCCACCAATAATAGAATTGGGCCAAAAATCCCACACAGAACCCCCATAACCAACAGAAAATACTGTGTTTTCTGATGGTCTTTGGTGACCCCTCTGACACCCCCCTCCCCAGGTTGAGAAACGCTGAGATAGGGACTTCTTGATGGCTGTCCCCAAGGTCTGGAATTATGTTCCAGCCTGAAAAGACTTTTCTGTTCCAACAGGTTTAAGCTCATTTTTCAAGAAAGGGCTTTCGAGGATGTTGTTTTTATTGCTTTTACTGAACTATTTTAACTGTTTAATCATATTAAGTATATGTTTTAAACTGTTTAAATACTATGAATACTATTCTATTTTTAGGTTGACTTCAGTCTATTTTTAGATATATGGTTTAAATTGTGGGCTGCCTTGAACCCCAATTGTGGGTATTAGGTATATGTTTTAAACTGTTTAAAGACTATAAATAGTCTAATTCTATTTTAAGGTTGACTTTAATATATTTGTAGATATATTGTTTAAATTGTAAGCTGCTTTGAGTCCCAATTGTGGGGATTTGGCATGGTATAAATAATGTTAATAACAGTAATAATAAGAATAAAAGCAATAACCAGCAAGTGAATGTGCTTTGTTCAAGAGTACTGGGAATTAAAAGTAATATGTTGGCTACTCAACTGCATTATTTACCAGAATGACTTACAGACAGGGAAAACAATCTGTTCATTTCACCTGTTTGAGGTCTGAGAGACAAAACAAAGCCTCTGTTCAGCTTGTTCCTGCTTCTTTTTATGCTTGTATAGATCCCAAGGTTCTTCCACATCTGCCAGCTGCAAGAGAGCGGGCAACAAAATTGGAGTGTTTTGTGTACCAGTGCCAAGATTGATACATGAATAGCAGGACTCTCAGTCGCGGTGGGCATAAACCAGGCAGAAAGTGTGTTCTCACACTGATAGTCCAGCTCAGGTTAAATTGGCAAATATCCAGTATAACTCTTTAATACATTAAGCAAGTTCGTCTTACCTAGCAGTTATGATGCACAGTGGCCCAGTGTTCATTTAATGCTTCAAGGATGGCACTACCATTACAAAAAGTGGCTGCCTTAGGTCTGGAAGGTAAAGGAAATGGTTTGTTATTTAATACATTATTAGTATATTTTAACCACCATATTTTCCCCACCATATAAAGAGAGGAGGCTTTGTATGGATTTTCTTTCCCATATGGCAACATTAACTTCATTAGTTGGAATGTTATACATCTCATTGTGGAAACTGGGGTATGGTTTGCTCCATTCTCTCAAGTTGTAAAGTATCTCGAGAGACAAACTGGGCCTGCTATACTCAAGGCATACTCCATTTAGAATCTGGTTCATTTGTCTGTGAGTGCATCAAAGCTATGGAATCTTGGGAGCTGTAGTTTGATGAGACACTAGGGCCCCTTCCACACAGCTGAATACAATCCCACATTATCTGCTTTGAACTGGAATATATGGCAGTGTGGACTCAGATTTTTGCCCTCCTTTCTGCTAGAGATCCCTGTGTACAACTGGTGGGCCACTGTGTGACACAGAATGCTGGACTAGATGGGCTGAGGCCCGATTCAGCATGGCTCTTCTTATGTTATGTTCTTATGTTCTAGATAACCTAGTTCAAAGCAGATATTGTGGGATTTTCTGCCTAGATATTCTGGGTTATATGGCTGTGTGGAAGGTTCCCAGCACTATTTGGTAGAAAAGACTAAAGAGGTTGTGAAACTACAGTCATGTCAATTAAAGTGGTATCAAACAGCATTAATTCTATAATGTAGATGCACCCTTAGATGAACAATGTTCTTGAGAGATTGCTCCTTTTTGGCTGCTTGCCATTTGGAATTTAAAGCCTTCAGAGTTTAGTTAACAACAGATCAATATTTTTGCATGAATAATGCCAGTTCCAGACTGCATTATAGCCACATGGGTGTCTTGAGCTGCCTCGGCAGTGGGATACCGGCCTGGCAGCCCAGCTGTGCCAAAGTCAGTTTGGCAAGGCCAAGCATGGGCTCAGTTTCCAACTTCCCTGCACCCCTAATTTTTTTCCCTGGAGAAGAAAGAAAATCCACCAACGGCATGGTATGCAACCTCTTATTCCGGGCTCTATTACATGCGACTGGCAAAGGAGTCCAGGAAGAGCTATCCCACTTCCTTGGGCTGCCAGAGCCCCAGGATGACTGTGGAGACAGGAATCTGGGATGACTGTCCCCACTGCTCTAACACAGATACAAAACCCAGGGCAGGACTTGGACCTCCTCCTGTGTTTTTAAACCTGGGATGCTTAAGCAACTTACCCTGGGTTAAATTGCATCAGCCTGCCTTCATTGTGTGGATGCACACAGGTTAATGCGACTCTACACTGCATTATTTGGTAATATTCCTTGTGTTTACCATACTTTGTCATTGGTTTCACCCCCTTCACTTCTTTTCACCTGCTATCTATCTATCTATCTATCTATCTATCTATCTATCTATCTATCTATCTAAGTATCTATCTATCCATCCATCCATCCATCCATCCATCCATCCATCATCCATCCATCCATCCAACCATCTATCCCAAAGAAGAAACTTTTCTAGTAAATGAGGTCCCAAGAACATCCTTTGTCAAATGGGAATCACGAGATAAGTTGCCTAGAGAGGCAAAAACATGCAATGAATTAATGCAATCTTCCAAAGGAGCAACAGCAGAACACTCAAAAGGCAAATACTGCATTTGTCAACCAGATTTTTTAAATGAAAGCTTCTCAGATATTTCAGGCATTCAGTTTTTCCTTAAGTCAAATTCCAAAAATATAACAGTATGCGTCCTAATACTGACCAAAAGGCAACCTAGTGTAAGATCTCCTTGTCAGTACTGACCAGCAAATGTTTTAGGAAGTTTACTTCCTGACTCCACTCAGTGAAGTAGATGAAAACAACATTCTAGAGATTTGGAAATGTGTCACTGGAGGGCATCGTGATTAGCAAGCCGCACCAAATCTCACATTAAATAGAACCAGTCTAGAGTCACTGCCATTTTCATATTAAAAAAATAACATTGGGAGTTGTAACATCATTAAGACGCCTACCAGTTCTTGTTGTCTTTCTTTTAAATTCCTTTGAATTCTCTGGTTTATTTGCTTTCTTGGAATGAGTACATTCCTTCAGCGCCTTGCTCTCCTTATATTAGGACTGCTATGTACGGAATTCAATTTCCTTGAAAAATGAGTAACAGGGTGAAGCAGATAGACTCAGTTCATGGAGTCCTTGGACACAGAAATGCTGACAAAAGAGGGCAGGCACTTTTAATACTTATTTGAGAACTGTGAAATAAGAATGCAGTTACTTCTAAATTAGTAGATTTCAAAGTCATAGCCCTGCTAATCTGGAATATCAGTTTGCAAAGTAATCTTTGGCTGCCAATTAGTTTCCGAGCACAATTCAAAGTGCTGGTTTTAACCTACAAAACCCGGTTCTGGCCCAGTTTACCTGTCCAAATGTATTCTATGAACCATCAAGGCTATTAAGATCTTCTGGTGGGGCCCTGCTCTCAGTTCCGCCACTTTCGCAATCGTGTCTGGCGGGAACGAGAGACAGGGCCTTCTCTGTGGTGGCCCCTCGGCTATGGAACTCTCTCCCGATTGAGATCAGATCTGCCCCCTCCCTCCTGTTCTTTAGGAGGCTAGTGAAATCCTGGTTATGGAATGAAGCATTCTCAGAATAATGGCTGAGGCCGGCCACAGAACAAAGTTATTGACCACACATACGGACTGAGTTGGACATGATATTATCTTGACGATTTGGCTTATTTGTAATTTTATTCTATATATATTTTAATATTTTGTTGTTGTATGGTGTTTTTAGATTGTATTATTGCATTGAATCCTTGCTGTGAGCCAGTCTGAGTTCCTCTATGGAGGTCAAGAAGATCGGGATATAAAAGTGTTAAATAAATAAATACATAAATAACCTTGTAGCACCTTTGAGATACGCCTGGGGCTTAGTCTACCAGTTTTGCTCTCTCAGTCTCGAAGGTGCTACAAGATCTCTTTGCATATAAATTTTAGTGTAAGTTACAGATTGGCACACTAATTATATTTTAGGCTATATTTATATTTCATCTGTACTTTTTAATTGAAATACAGAACACCTGTCTGGTTCAAATGTTAGTAAAGGTAAAGGTTTCCCTTGACATTAAGTCTAGTCATGTCCAACTCTGGGGCGTGGTGCTTATCTCCATTTCTAAGCTGAAGAGCAGGTGTTGTCTGTAGACACCTCTAAGGTCATGTGGCAAGCATGACTGCATGGAGTGCCATTACCATCCCACAGAAGCGGAACCTATTGATTTACTCACATTCTCATGTTTTTGAACGACTAGGTTGGCAGAAGCTGGGCCTAACAGTGGGAGCTCACCCCACTCCCCGGATCCGAACTGCCGAACTTTCAGTCAGCAAGTTACACAGATCAATGGTTTAACCTGCTGTACCACCAGGGGGCCGTGGTGATGCAGCAGATTAAAGTGTTCATGTGTTAACAATGCAAGTAAATTAAAATTCATATTTGACTTTATCAATTTTGGATCTAAAGACATCCATTATTATAATGATGCAGATCGAGGACTAACTAGAGCTGTATTTCAGGACAAATATGTATGTAGATCCTTGTTGGAATGAATTAAATAGCAGCAGTGGTGGAGGAACAATTTGATAAAGCAGCAGAGAGGAGAAGGGTTAATCAGGTCCTCCCCTCAATGCTTTTGAGCTCCAGATTATCCCCTCCCAGAACCGATATTTTATTTTAATAAAAAAAACAAATTATAAACCTCTGGCTTGAAACATTCAATTAGCCTCAGATATCCTGACAGGGACTGGCATGAATCCATGACAGTATTTTTCCACTGATGTTGATACTTGGGTAGTGCTGTACAGAAAATTACAGTGTCATTAGTGTAGGAAATAGATATTGCTTAGTGCAGTGTTTCTCAACCTTTTTTGAGCCGAGGCACACTTTTGACATTTAAAAAATCCCAAGGCACACCACCAACCAAAATGAAACAAAATGACACTCTAACACAGTAATACATATATTTAACTGACCTTGAGTTTTGGAGTTGTAGTTCACCTACATCCAGAAAGCACTCTGGACTCAAACAATGTTGGATCAGGACCAAACTTGGCATGAATACTCAATATGCCCAAATGTGAACACAGATGGAGTTCAGGGAAATAGACCTTGACGTTTGGGAGTTGTAGTTCACCTACATCCAGAAAGCACTCTGGACTCAAACAATGTTGGATCAGGACCAAACTTGGCATAAATACTCAATATGCCCAAATGTGAACACAGATGGAGTTCAGGGGAAATAGACCTTGACGTTTGGGAGTTGTAGTTCACCTACATCCAGAAAGCACTCTGGACTCAAACAATGTTGGATCAGGACCAAACTTGGCATGAATACTCAATATGCCCAAAAGTGAACACAGATGGAGTTTGGGGGAAATTGACAGGGAGCCTGAGGGAACCGCAGCGAAGAGGAGGGGGAGGAGGGAGGGGCGGGGGGCAAATGGAGCAGGCGCCCCTGGGGCCTTGCCTTCTCCCAAACAGCGGTTTGGGAGCAGGCAAGGCCCCAGAGGTGCTTTCCATTTGCCCGAGCTGCCCCCGCATGCGAGAGAACGGCTCGGGCAAATGGAGAAGCCACCTCTGGGGCCTTGCCTGCTCCCAAACAGCGGTTTGGAAGAAGGCAAGCCCCGAGATTGGCTCCATTTCCCCAGTTCTCCCTCACAAGCAGAGCGAGAGCCTGGGGAACAGGCCCTGCCTGGGAGCCGGGTTTGGGCAGCTTGCCTCTTCCACCAGGTTCCGCGGAAGACGCGAGCCGAGCCGGACAAACTCGGCTCCCAGGCAGGGCCTGGGCCCTGCAGGGAGCCATTTTCCCGCTTTGCGCCAGCTTCCCGCCTCCTCCTCTTCCTCCTCCTGTGGGCTCACTTCTGGAGGAGGAGGAGGAGGGCCTGGCCTGGCCCCTCCCCTCCTGAGCCTCCCCTGCCTCTCCCCTGCCTCTCTAGGTCCTAGAGAGGGTCGTGTTCCCCACCCGCTGTCCTGCAATCGGCTGGTGTGCCGCGGGAAAACCTCGGAGGGGGAAGAAAGGCGGGGGAGAGGTTTTCTTGCGGCACACCAGCTGATTGCTCACGGCACACTAGTGTGCCGGGGCACAGCGGTTGACAATGACTGGCTTAGTGTGAATAAATGCATGTGAATTGTTACGGCTTATAAGAACAAGGGAGAAGTCTTAAAAAACAACAACACCATATATACTGTTACAGACTATAAATAGACCATACAAAGAACTCATAAAGGAGAGGGAACTAGAGCTTTCCAATGTAAACAAATAAACTGCCGTGCACTGCCCGCTCTGGACTTATGAAAACTATGTCCAGATCGTAGTATTACATTTCATGACAAGGAAATATAATGGGAAACAATGTTAAGAGAAGGGAGGCTTGTCTCTGCTCTTCCAACATTTTTCAGTGATATATATGCTGGAATTATGAGTCTAATTTACTCCCTGCTGTTAATGTAATGCTGCAGAATTTTGAAAACCTGCACCGGGAATGTGGTGCAGCTGGCTAAGTGTCAGCTGCATAAGATCTCTCTGACCAATAGGTCATGAGTTCAAGGGCTGCCCAGGTCGAGGTGGGTGCTCGACCTTAAGTGTAGCCTGCTGTCGACCTTTGCAGCCTGAAAGACAGTTGCATCTGTCAAGTAGGTGATAAAGGTACCACTTTAAGCGGGGAGGCAAATTTTGACTGAATTATGAGGCCATTAAAAGAACTCCAGGAAACGCTAAGGAATGCGGAAGAACAACAAGGGTCGCTGAGAGATGAGAAGTGCATCAACTCCCCCTGGTGGCCAGAGTTTGCCTCTGTTCGTTTATATGTGTGTACTGTGTACTGTGTACAGTGTGTACTGTGTATGTGGAAAACGGCAGGGATTGTCTGCTAAGTATGTGTACCTGTAATCCGCTTTGAGTCCCCTTCGGGGTGAGAAGAGCGGAATATAAATAAAGTAAATAATAAGTAAATAAATACTAGTATTTGAAGGTTTCAAATGAATAATTGAAATTTGAAGTGAATGGGAGAAGATGGTAGAATAATTCTGGAATGACAGATGCAAGATGATTAAAAGCTAAATATACTCCTTAACTCTGAAACTTGCTAAGAATATGGTTTAATTCTAATGGCTTCAAGCAAACAAACCTGTGTTGTTTTTGGTGACAGAATGAGGAATGTACTTATGGAGGGATATCTCACATATCCATCCATAGGAGGCCCACTGACTCTCCTGCTTGAGATGAGTGAAATGTTGTGCCTCTTAGCTGTGATTTGCTGTACATATTACATTTGACTTGACAGCCTGTAGCCATAAGCAGCTGAATGAACTCTGCCTTATCGGAGTGCACATTGTCTAAAATCCTAGGTAAATCAATGTTGCCATCATCTCTGTCATTCTTGTTGACTTATTTTGAATCAAGAGCTGTTTCTTTCTGAGAAGTGAACCTTTATTGATTGATCAAATAACAAGATACCTGATGAAAGCAAAGGGATTGTGTAGCACCTTTGAGACTGGGAAAAAGAAGGTGGTAACGTAAGCTTCCATAAACTTATGTCTACTTAATCAGATGTACAAGCATATGAAAGTTGGCATACCTGGTTTGATTAGGTCTGTCAGCAGATAAATTCCCCTTTTAATGGTCATCTTGATCAGGAATGCATGAGGTAGCCTTAGGGTCCTTTTACACAGGCCCTAAAATCCGAGAGAAACAGAGATGAAACTGGGGGTGCCTAGATGACTCTTGCCAAAAATGTGCGCTGAATTGCATCATCAGCTGAAAAACACGGGTTTAAAAGGTTTAAAATATGCTCTTGCGTCGGCGTATATCCCTGCACTCAAGAAAAACACAGGACTTTGTTACGATACACTAGTGTGGACTGCTCCAGCGCATGTGAGCATTTTAAAATCTTGAAACAGCCAATGAGGGCTGTAAACAGATGGAGTCACAGATACACAAGTGGCTAAATACGTAGTAGCACACATGTAAAGCAATTCCCACAAGAACTCTCTGCATCAATTTCTTTGTTCCCATGTTTATGAAATTAAACACAGCATGAATTTCATATAGTGGGCACCTGGATGGCAGGCAAGTGACCCCAAAGGGAAGCGGGGTTCAATAGGGCAGACGTAAAGGCAGCAGGAGAGTGAGGAGAGATAAAAAACAAAAAAAATACGTTTGTGTGTACATTCATATAACAACTTCAGCACTTATGAGGTCCAACAGATCCCGGGAAGTAAAAACCTCCTACCTCCTGCAGAATTATGGGGTTTGTAGTTTAGGGAGGGGCCTTTAACAGCCTAATTAAACTACAAATCCCAGAATTCTGCTGAAGGCAGAAACTGGATTTTAAGTGGATTTTTTCTCTAGTGTAATGAACTGTTATGTCTCAGTCCCTGTCTCCTTGGTCACTATCTGCTGCACTGGCATATAAGAGCGAACTGCTGTCTTATCCAGGTCTAAGTCAGTGTAGAATCACTTTATGGAAGGAGGTTGGCATTGTGTCTGCTGGCCTCGTTTATACATTCCATGTGTTGACTAACGTTTCTAAACACAGTTGTTTCTCGGCAGTTGCATGATGATCCCATAGAACACGTGTGCTCTTCATAAGGACGTAAACTGTTTTGGATAGAGTATTGGGCGTAATCCTGATCACCTCTCCTTTCCATCTGCCTTTCTTGTAGAAGGAAGAGCCTTAGGCCTGACTGACCATTTCAGAAAGAGACATTGAAATGTTGAAATTCTTTACCTTATTGAGGAGAACTTTAACATGAAACTGTTTATATAAAATAGGAAATTCTTAGTCTTTTTACAAAAAATGTACAAATTGTGCCTTAATTTTAAAAACTGATCCAGTGTGATGTCAGGAATTATACATGGCAATATACATTGGTAGAAAGCCTTAATCATGATAAAATTTTCAAGGTCATGACTGGAGAAGAATCAGCATGGCTTCTGTAAAGGCAAATCCTGTCTCACTTATATTGTAAGTTTTTTATGAATTCAATGAGCATGTTGGGTAGATTATATTGACATAACCAAACCAATAAATTTCCCCTAATTTCTGCTGTGATCCTCTCCTGTTTCAGAGCTGACATCTAGAGGACAAAAACAGAGGAAACTTGTAATTCTGAGCCCATATTTTTTAAAAAATCTTGAGCTTTTGAAAAAGAGAAGATGGTAGCTGCAGCAGTACGTTTCCACGTTGGCTACAGGCCCTACTTTGCATTTAGCAAAGTGTTGTGTTTTGATATATTTGCGATGGTGGTGGTCTCTGCTAGAAAAGGACTGGGCATGGTTTCTGGGAGGTGTTGCTGGCTGGGATGACAATGAATGGGTGTGGCAAACTTTGGCCAGCCCCTCTTGCCATAAGGTTCAGGAATTCCCTAAGGTGCATTTTTCTGTTGTAGTCCATGCCAACTGGGTCTCTGAGAGAGCTCCAGCATTTCCTCCCCTAATGTTCTGGGATTCTTTCTTCAATAGGAAAGCAGTGTTTTTGTTACAGTTGGCACAGCACTGAAAAATGTTGTGTGCCCTGATGCAGTGCTCTGTCTCTGTGCAGCTAACAGAGTATTTTGATGAAACAGCTTGAGTAGCAGGAGAGAAATGATGTGGCTCACACACTTGGCTGGGTGTTGGACACGGTTCAGATTTGACAACAATCTGTGCCATAAACAAGCTAGAGTTCATAAATTAGTTACTAGAGTTCAAGGCCCTTCCTCCATCCCAACTGCCATTGCCCTGGCTTTGGAGGGAGAGAAGAAGATACAGTTTTTTTCTGGACTTAATATTCTTCCCTACTGCCTCTTTTTCTTGTGTTTTCTGTCATTAGATTGTAAGCCTGAGGACAGAGGACTGTTTTTCTTGTCCCCCCCCTTTTGTAAAGCATCATGTACAATGATGGCACTATATAAATAAAGAAATGATGATGATGATTAAGATTAAAGTTGATGACAACAATAATAATCGGCAACAATGACTTTTGATTGTACTTTTGGAGCTGGTCAGCTGTCCATGGTTTGCTTGTAATGACAGGTCAGTTTGCAACACATTAAACAACTTGTGCAACTGTGTAGTTGTTTTTTTTTTTAAAAAAGCTCATAACAAAGAACTTAATTATTCAAAAGCTCTTAAACATGATTAACGTTTGTGAAATAAAAGGTCAACCTATGGTGGTTAAACAGCAAATAGTGAGTAGGAGTACATTCCATGGCAGAGGGTTGGCCTGTCCAGACAGTACCTTTATCCCAGGAGCTTCCGCAGCAAAAGAAGGGTGGCTAGATGCCGTTCCCTGTCAATACAGAAGGAACAGCTACAAATGGCAAAAAATTTAAGATTTTCTGGTGTGAGAATATCCTAGTTCCAAGCTGAAAATCCACATCATCAAATGTCTGTATACCCCTGCGCTTGGAAATCATGGGATCTTTTATCTAGGTTTGTTCCCGGGTTTTAAATGTTTGTTACTGATTGGTCGGTTCTTAAAAAAAGTGACAGTTGATTAGAACATGAAAACTTTGTTTGTGTTCCAGAAACTTCATGAAACTTGTGGAGGGCACATTTTCTCTGCCCAGGACAAAGTTGTAACCCCTCTCTAGTCAACATTGTGCATCTTTTCACAATAACAGCAATCAGGAACAGACATATATAACCCAGAAAAAACACCCTGTCTGCACAGATGGCCCTGCAGCTTATATAACCCAGGAATGGAACTTATACAATGATTCGCATCTTCGCATCTTGAGTTTCTTTTTTTAAAAAAATCGACGTCCTGTGGCAGCCATCTTGGAAGCCTCTAAATCCCACAATGAAGCAGCAAATGTGGACGATGAAGGCAGACATCCTGGGACCAACAGGTCTGTATGTGTACCTCTTCGGGTTTTTCTGTCCCTGATTAAAACTCGCATTTTGCTGCTGTCTGGAAGTGCCCTCCATCTTCTTTGACTGGCAGGTTGTAAGAAGTGGTCTCTTCCAATGATCTGAATGGTGACTAAGTGCTTTTTGCCTTGTTCAGAAATGGTATGTTGTTAAAGATGACCTGTGAAACGACCAAATTGCTCAGAACAATAAAAAGGAAAAGGAAAAGGATTTACAAAGAGCCCCAAAAGGAAAAAGTACTGAAACAGCAAATGTCTTATAAGATCAAGTGGAATTTGTAAAGGCAAATAATCCTAACTTCTAAATTGAGGTTGTAACCATTGACCTGGAAAGCGCACTTGATATTGTTGAAAAAGTGCATTCTGTATTAAGAAAAAAAAAATCATACTGTCAGTATAATCATACATTTATACAATTTATGGTATAATCTCACTTTGAATTCTGTGGTGAGTTCTCATTGCTGAATTTAAATTGTATTTCAGAGCTGGGGAAATTTGCAGAAAAAGGCATCCAAATTTTTCAGCGTGTTTCAGTACAAGGTGTTTGAGGCTTTTGAATCCAAGAAAACAGGGAGCAAGGAAACATGATCGATGTGCTTAAAATGTGCATGGAATAGAAAAAGTGGGCAGGGAGTGTTTTTTCTCTCCCCATCTTACAATATCTCTGATAATTCTGTGAAGCTGGATGGTGAGAAATGCAGAACCGAGGAAATGAAGCAGTCCTTTGCATAGTTAAACTGCTTAGCTCATTGCTAGAAGAAGACCACCAGTTGGAACAGCCTTTACAAGGGATTAAAGAGGATTTGTCTGTTAATATCTTTTAGTTCTGATGTCTGTGTCCTTCCAGGATCAGAGATACCAGGCTTCTGACTAGTGGTTGCTAAGTAACAATAATGGAGAAGAGCTGTTGTCCTAGGCTCCTTGTACTCTTCTGATAAATGCCCGCGTGGCCACTGTTTCCTTGTATGGGGTTTTCTTGTAGTTGTAGGACTATTACGTTATTTCTGTCTGCATGTTAATTATACATCATATTGTTAACTGAAGAAAGATTATTACAGGATTGTTTGTACAGATTGGCATCAGAATATTGTTCTAGTGCCAGAGAAAGACCGGGATATCACATGGATACTTCAGATGTCCTTGGATTGCAATCCCCAGCAGCCCTGCCAACATAACACAACTGTGCCATGGAATGCTGAAAGATGCAATCCAGAATCATCTGGAAGGTTACATGATTCCCATGCTTAGTATAGAGCATTATTCAGCCCTTACATATGTGGATCAGAAGGTGCAAGTATGCATTGTATAAGTAGTATCATCCTGTGATGGAATGAAACATCCTCTTGGGAGGTATTAAAGTATTCCTATGTTGCATTCCTTGTGCTTCAAAAAAAGCTATGGTGGCATCAGAGAGCTTGCCAATGCAATGGTTATCCTGGCTCTAATAGTAAGCGCATGATAACAAGATCCAGAGATTGACAGTCTGATTTCAGGAGGTTTTTTTTTATTGCCACTCAACCCTCAAGGCAATATATAATGAATAAACACAATTAAAATGTCAAATATATGACTTAGAACCAATTAAAACACTAATTTTTAAAAAATGATCCTGAAGCCAGACAATTAAAAGCAGTTTTAAAATCATCAAGAGCCAACCTCCCTCATTTTAAAAATCAAAGGCAAAATGAGATAACACAGTTTTTGTTTCTTAGTAGAAACTCAGAAGAGATGGAGTCAGCCTGGCCTCCTTTGGGAGAGATATCTGCAGTGGGGTGCCATTACAGAATACACTTCACCCTCCAACAAGTTGGGGGGTGGAGCAATTTTGTCTCCTCCCCTCGGAGAAGAGATTGGTTAATTTCGCAGAATGTACTGGAAGGAAGGAGGGGCTGGCATAGTGTGCTGCCAGCCCCTTTCCCCTCATTCTGCAATTTTCTCCTGATGTTTCCCTTATGGGTTGCCTGGGTTGAAATATACAGGGGACCCAGGTAGTACGCCTGAATAGCTGAGGGGTAGACTTTAGGAGACGCTACCTCAGCTTACACACACCAAGTTGAACTGACACCAAAAAGTTAGTTGAGTTACAAGTTAAAAAGGTAACTATTTAATAAAAGTTGCCCAAAAATTTGAAACCATATATTTTGTGTCTGTCTCGTTATTTCGGGGGGTTAGAAGACAAAACACATTGTTGCATTTTAGAGTGCATCTACACCAGGCCTGTCCAACAGGCAGCCCACGGACCGCACATGGCCCGCCAGCCCCTTGGACGCAGCCCCCCTACCATCCTGAAAGAAATAAAAAAAAATTGGGAAAAAAATTGTCGAAAATTTTTTTGGGGAAAAATTCGGGGGCGCTCAGTGGGGCGGGGCTGCTCGCGGGCATGCACGGCAGGGCAGGAGCGGCAAGGTGCCCTCCGCCATGTCGCTGCTGCAGCGGCCGCACCGGGAGCTGAAGGTAAGCTCCCGGTGTGGCTGCTGCAACAGCCAGAGACTCCCGGTGCCGCCCCAAAAGGAAGCCCCAAAGGCAGCAGGGAGGCCCAGTGCCTCACGCGCCCGCCCGCCTCAGACTTACTTTTTCAGCGCTGGCCGAGTCCCTCGTGGAGGCGGTGGGAGGAAGAGGCAGGTAAGTCTGAGGCGTGCAGGCGGGCGGGCGAGGCCCTGGGCCTCCCTGCTGCCCTGGCGCACGACCCATACACCCATACGCCTGAAGTTTGCACCAAGAGGGTATGGGTCGCGCGCCAGGGCAGCAAGGAGGCCCAGGGCCTCGCCCGCGCCGCCCGCCTCAGACTTCCTGCCTCTTCCTCCCACGGCCTCCACGCGGGACTCGGCCGGCTGTGGGAGGAAGAGGCAGGTAAGTCTGAGGCAGGCGGGCAGACGGGCGGGCAGGCGCGCGAGGCCCTGGGCCTCCCTGTTGCCCTGGCGCGTGACCCATACACTCTTGGTGCAAGCCCAGGACCTCGCGCGCCCGCCCGCCCTCCTCAGACTTACCTTCCTCTTCCTCCCTTGTCCCGGTTTACTCCCAGGGAAAGGAGGAGGCAGGAGAATCGCGTTCCCCTCCTCCTCTCTCTGGGAATAAACCGGGACCCTTCTCCCGGTTTATTCCTAGGGAGAGGTGTAGGCGTGGGACTCGCATCCTCCTCCTCTCCCTGGGAAGAAACCGGGACCTTTGTCCCAGTTTATTCCCAGGGAGAGGTGCAGGCGGGGGACTCGCATCCCCCTCCTCCTCCTCTCCTTAGGAGTAAACGGGGATAATGGCGAGGGGAGGGTGGAAGGTGCGGCCTGGGACCCTCTTCTCGCCAACCGAGACCCAAACGGGGGTTAATATTAACCCTCGTTTGGGTGACAGATGGCGAGGGGAGGTGTGGCTGGGGGCGTGGCCGGGGGCGGGGCAGCCCCCCAGGTGATCAGTGAGCAGAATTCCGGCCCTTGGGTCAGTAGAAGTTGGACAGCCCTGATCTACACCATAGAATTAGCACAGTTTGATATAACTTTCAATGCCATGCCTCAATGGTGTGAGTATTTCTGGGTAGAGAAACATAAATGTCTTACAAAATTATAACTCCCATGACTCCATAGCATTAAAGCAGTTAAAGTGGTATCAAACTGCATTACTTTTTTCAGTGTAGGAGCACATTAGCTTCACAGTGTGGTAGGATATGGAATAGGGCCTCCACTGAAGATCTTAGACTTTAGGCAGGGACATACTGGATAAACCTTCTGTGAGGAGTTACAGATATCCTCGCTCCAAGTCACTAGGAATCTACAGGTGAAGACCGGCACCTTGAGTTGATCTTGGAAGTAAAATGGAAGCTAGTGCAATTATTGTGTCACTGGTGTTATGTGGTATGTGTGAAGACCCAACCAGAACAAGCTGTGGGTTAGCTTTCATGGGAACAACAGTATGCCTGATTTGTCTAGACTGAGCCTCAATTTCTTCACCTCAGAGGAAATTGAACTATGGTCTTCTTACTGCTATTTCTAAGTTTAGTTGAACTCTGTTGTGTTATAATGCACAGGGTTTTTTTGGGGTTTTTTGTGGAAAAACCACTGGTCACATAACCTTTTGGAAAATGGAAATCTCCAGAACCTTTAGAGATTTTATGATCTTTGGAAAGGGATGACCTTGTTAGAAGTCTTCTAAAAATGGAGTCTGAGTCCTGAACAAGCCCAGTTCTGATCATATGGTCTGCAGCCCCTCCCATAACAAAGGGTGAAAGTAAAATTGAAAACCAATATACACATATACAATACATTAAGCAATTATATACATAACAAGTAGTGGAGGCTTGGGAAGGTTGCTATTTCCAACACAGTTAGCCTGGGCATCATATAACAGCAAACTGCTGGAGAAATTGTAAGGAAATGCATCCCTTTTCCCACACATTGTGGTTGTGTCCTGTGATTAAAGTTTTCTGATCTATTTTTATTTAACTAGAGAAAATAACCAGTTAAAGTATTGGAGTGCAAGCCTCAATGACTTGGCTCTCGCTTTTTCCTTTCCTTTGTGTTTTGCTGCTAGATTGGTGGTTGTCCAAATGCAAGTGTTTGCATACAGGAAACTAATACAGGAAATTTTGGTCACCTACACCTGTGGAGAAATCGATGTGTCAGATTAGATACTCTAAAATTAACTTCATGAAAATAATTTTATTAGTAATTCTTCTCTCTCTCTCTCTCTCTCTCTCTCTCTCTCTCTCTCTCTCTCTCTCTCTCTATATATATATATATATATATATCTGAACAAAGATATATTGGTACCTCCACAATCCCATATTGTGGTTTGGAAAAGCATTTTATTTTGAGCCATTATAGTATTGTTAGATATTTTTTTAAATTCAGGGATGACTTTTTAACATACCACTTTTCTAGTGGCACAATGGGTTAAACCCTTGTGCCAGCTGAACTGCTGACCTGAAGGTCAGCGGTTTGAATCTGGGGAGCAGAGTGAGCTCCACTCTGTCAGCTCCAGCTCCTCATGTGGGGACAGGAGAGAAGCGTCCCACAGGATGGTAAAAATATCCGGGCATCCCCTGTGCAATGTCTCTGCAGACAGCCAATTCTCTCACACCAGAATTGACTTGCAGTTTCTCGGGTAGTTTCTGACACAATAAAAAAGTCATCAGCATATTATTATTGTATTGCACACCAAAGTTGATGGTCATCTGTTGGGAGTGCTGCGATTGTGTATTCCTACATGGCAGGGGGTTGGACAGGACTTCTCTTGTTGTCTTGTACAGTTCTATGTTTCTATGGTTGTCTGGTTAATTTTTCCTTTTAATTTGACATATTTACTGGTTTTTATTACAAAAAACCCAGAGGATCTTGCTCATTGCTTTCATTTCCTCTGGTGCAAAATGACAGCTGACGCAGCAGGCAGTATGGCAGACACATGCCATGTTGCATGTTTTATTCTGCAGCATTATTTTGATTCAAATTGATTGAAAGCAAGGAGAATCAAGATCTTGGAGTGTTCCCATTAACTCAGGACTTTGTTTGAAGGTACAAAACAACTAGTTTTCCAAGCCAGTCACCATATATAGATAAGGTAAGAAAGCATAAGAGCCTCTTACTGAGAAGCAACACCTCCAGATGTAACCAAAATGTAATGACAAATTAGAAATGGTAATATTATAGGCTGTGTTAAATTTGCAAAGGTGATTTGGATTATAGGTCAGCATGAAAGTACTGGAGGAGTGTAAGAGCCAGATATTTTGAGGTGCTATCTATTTCTGGATAATATCTTCCAGTGATGTTCTGGTATTGCAGCCGGGAAAGATAAAACACAGTCTTGGGCAGTATCAAGAAGACTCACAGAAAACGTAACCAGTGTAATGTTAGTGAGTGTTTCTCTGTATTACTGAGGACTGGGAAGCAGTCCTCAGTAATATAGAGAAAAAGATAGAAAATGACAGAAAGGCAAGACAATAGAGAAGGATTGTTGTAAAGTTCCTATGTTGAGTGCATTTTATTGAGTGCAGATTCTAGTTCAGGGGTGGGCAACCTATGGCCCGTGGGCCGGATCCGGCCTGGCAGCCGATGCTGTCCGGCCCTTGGCTCCCTCAAGGCTTCATCCTGAAGAGACGGAGGCGAACTCCCATTGGGGCGGCTACAAACATGAAGAAGCAGGCAAGCAGGCAGGCAAGCGGAGGGGAAGGGAGGTGGAAGAAGGGGAGGTGGCCAGGAGCAAGAGCATGCCTTCGCCCTCCTCCTCCCTTCACTTCCTCCTCGCGCGCTCCCCCTCCCTCTTGCCTCGGCGCTCTTTCCCTTCTTCTGTTTCCTGTCTTCCTGTTTCCTTCCCTCTCTCTTTCCCTCTTTCATTGTTCCCCCTTCCACCACCTAAATGGAAGAGGGAAGGAGCGGGGGTGCAGCGATGGAGAGGGGGTGGGGCCAGAGTGGGAAAGGGGCGGGGCCAAGGCTGGAGCGCGGGCGGGCGGGGGGGGGGCTTCCATTCCCTTCTCGACTGCCTCCTCTTCTGCCTTTTTGGGCATATTGAGGATTTGTGCTAAATTTGGTCCTGATCTATCATTATTTGAGTCCACAGTGCTCTCTGGATGTAGGAGAGCTACAACTCCCAAACTCAAGGTAAATGCCCAGGAAACCCTTTCAGTACTTTCTGTTGGTCTCATGAAAGTTCAGTGTGCCAAATTTGGTTAAAGATGGCTGAATGGCCATCTGTGATGAATGCTTTGTGTTTTTCCCTTATGGCAGAAGGAGGTTGGACTGGATGGCCCTTGGAGGTCTCCTCCTACTCTAGGAACCTGTTGTTGTTGTTGTTATTATTATTATTATCAGAGGCTGAATGAATATTATCATCATCATTATTATTATGAACAAATTCAGGGGCCTATTATACTCACATTTAGTTAAATTCAGGCTTAAAATATATTATATGGCTCTCACTGAAATAAATTTCCAAATATTTTTCTTTTATGGCTCTCTGAGTCAAAAAGGTTCCTGACCCCTGATATAATGAATCACAAATGATACAAATGTTCACTTTTTGTTAACCATTGTTTTGTAAAATTTTAGTGAATAAATGTCATTTTTCCTATGACAACCTCTCTTTTTCATTGCTCATAATATATACTCTTATCAGTCTTATTAATATTTCAAAAATGCAATGTAGTGCCTTATTATTATTATTATTAAAGAAATTCAATTGATATTATGTAGAATGTAGTTCAGCCTTTAGGTGCGGCCCTCCATAATATTTTTTGGCTCTTGTGTGGCCCCTTGGAAAAAATAATTGCCGACCCCTGTTCTAGTTCCTTGGTAGATTTTTTTTCAGTGGCATTTATATCATAGATATGTGACTATAAGGAACGATGTAGATTGCTGCTCCAAACAATCCCTTTGTTGATACCTGCGACTCAATCCCAACCATTCCCCATGTTGCTAGCAAGATTGCCAATGATCTGTCAAGAAAAAGCTAGAATAAATACCAAATTTATTAGGACTTCACAGTTTCCGCAGCATGTTTGGAAACATTGTCTAATACTATAGTGTCAAATTTATTTTTAGCCCAATACTGAAATGCTGGGTTGACAAGGCTGGACTTGCCAGGTCCAGCAAGTGAATTCCCCACAGGGTATTACTGAATGTACATACTGTGACATAATTTAAAAAGTGGTGCCAGAAAGTCAAGTCATCCTGCTATTGGTTCTGCTTTCAATGGTGCTTTTGTGGTTACCAGGCTTAAATAGGAGTTTTTGCAATGTATCTTCTAGGCTTGGAAGGTAGCTTTCCCCCCTTGAACTGTTCTGAGAACAATCCTAAGCTTATTTGTCTATTTTAGGCAAAACTTTGAGAAGTTACTTTTAAACATTATAGTTTTTAGAAAGTCATTCTTCATGCTGGCTGGGAATTTTTGGGTGCTATTGTACAAAGAAGTAAATTTTCAAAGTTCTAGATTGTTAAGAAGGAGCTACACAACGTGAGGGCCAGTGTGGTGTAGTGGTTTGAGTGTTGTTCTATGACTTTGGAGACCAGAGTTCAAATCCCCACTCAGCCATGGAACCCTTGGGCAAGTCATATTCTTAGTCTCAGAGAAAACCTTGGGCAAGTCATAGTTTCAGCCTCCCCACTCCAACCCCAGAACAAGTCTTGACATAATCTTAAGGTTGCCATAGATCAGGGTTTCTTAAACTTTTTCCACTTGCAGCTTCTTTTTGTCCAAGAAATGTTCATGCAACACTGAACCTATAGGTATACAGATCAAACATTTGCTGATAATAAAGCATAAAGAAATGCATTTGAAACAATTATTTAGTGTACATATAATTTTACCATTTATTAAAGACAAAAGCAAATTTGCATACTAATGAGATATTTATTTATATCCCGTTTTTCTCTCTCAAAGTGGCAAGCAATACTAAAAACAACACAAGATGGATGTGCTTGTTTATTTCTATGTAAATAAAGAAATCTTGACTGACTATTTGATACTGTAGGATGTAGTAGAGCATCTTCAATCCCAAGCCAAAATTCATGTAGTATTTTTTTTAAAAAGGAAACTCAAGTTTTCAATCTGTGTTTGTGACGGCAACGTGAGCACCACCTGTATAGAAAATTTTGAGTTATTAAAGGTTTGCTTTGTTAAAGTATGTTTTTACAGCCTGCACAGTTTGCAAGAGGTAGTTGCATTGATTGATCCTTAGCAACTGCCAGTCATCATGTGCAGAGCCCAGTTGAGTTTGTTCCGCCCCTTTTTCCAGGGATTTGGGGAACAAGCCATTTTTCATTTCAGAGACAACCAGGACCTCTCCTACAAGGACGTGTTTAGAAGGTTTGCCAGACCAGGCCCTAGGTTAGGCCATCTTTCAATACCAGTCTGATATTCCTTGGAATTCAAGCAGAAGGCTCAGCATATCAGAAGGCTGAGTAACTCTGAGGAGTTCTAAGCACCTCCAAACCAGTCTTTTGGCTTCCAGAGGAAGACTTTGTGACTTCAAGTTCTGCCATCTGATTGGGGCTGCGAGTGTCCCTACCTCAAAGACGTTGAGAGAGAAAGGATTCAGAGAGCTTTTCAGCTACAGCAAGGGAACTTTAAAGTAAGCCAGTTATTATTTTGGGGAAACTAAGCAAAGTGCCTGAGTGAAGTTTACTCATGTAATGAACAATAAAGCCTTTAAGTTAACCAAAGTGTCCAGTTTGGTCCTTGGAGCCCCGAGCCTTTAAAGGGAGGCAAAAAAGCAACCCCCTGGGATAGATAGACCACGTCTTTGCCCTTTCACAAGGCATTGATAGCCCGGGTATGGCGGCACTGTGTTGCTTGATAACTAGGCAAATTTTACTTTAAGTTTTAAATATAGGTGACTGACATTTTTGATTTCAATTGAGAATTGGGTTGTTGTGAGTTTTACAGGCTGTATGGCCATGTTCCATAAGCATTCTCTCCTGACGTTTCACCCACATCTATGGCAAGCATTCTCAGAGGTTGTGAGGTTTGTTGGAAACTAGGAAAGTGGTGTTTATCTTTCTGTGGAATGTCCAGGGTGGGAGAAAGAACTCTGGTCTGATGGAGGCAGAGTTTTTTTCTCCCACCCTGGACATTCCACAGATATATATGAAGGCAAAATGTCAGGAGAGAATGCTTCTGGAACATGGCCATACAGTCCGGAAAACTCGCAACAACCCAGTGATTCCTGCCATGAAAGCCTTTGAGAATCAATTGAGAATTGTTTATGAATCCAAGTTAGTTTTTTAGAATCAAAATTGGAAGGGAGGTACTTCTGAAGCTGTGTCTCTAAGCACTTCCATGACCCATTTCAGTTATACGATCCCATAAGGCAAAATTTAAGAAGCTTTGTCATAGGCCAGAAATTACCTGAAGACACACAACAACCGATGATTCATCCGTCCCTCTCTTACTCTTTTTGGATACTAGTGTACCTTTGGATTGTAACAAAATCTTTTCTTCAGGTAGCAGATCAGCTGCTGTGCACTTGCTACAAGTGTTTTGCTCTGTGTACTGTAGGGACATTCCTTTTGTAGCTTTGAACAGACCCTTGTATGTCACGGGATCTTTTCTTTATAAATGCTAGCATTCCTGTGTAAGCTTAGCTTATCTTGCCTCGTGTCCACTGAGACCTGTGGGTTTAATTTTCATGATAAGTCTGCCTGAACATTGTCCAGTCAGACTTCATCATAATTGATTAAGACTTAGAACATACTTTCTTGGACAAATTAATATTCTGATGAATAGTATGGTCTCCCGTACAGCCGGACTGCCAGAAAGCCAAGATTTTTTTCTTCTGTTTAACAACCATCCCCAAGCGACCCTTAGATAAAGTTCAGAATTGAATTTCATTTTAATTCAATTAATTCCACTCCATACATTTCAGCACGGAGTAACTAAAATAGGATTGGTTTGAAGAGTTTTACCTTGAAAACATTTTCTCTGATGTCTTCAGTTTGCACTCACAAAATTTCTTTGCTTACTAGATATGACACAATGGTTTGGGAATGCTTATTTCCCTTTGGGAAATACTACCACACTCACTATAGGGTGAACCAGTGAACAGTTCAAGTTAATTTTGCAGAATTGTAAGTTATGCTTACACAGAACAATGATGAGAGAGATCTTCAAAGTGACTGTATTGTCGAAGGCTTTCATGGCTGGAATCACTGGGTTGTTGTAAGTTTTTTGGGCTGTATGGCCATGTTCTAGAAGGAGAGAATGCTTCTAGAACATGGCCATACATCCCAAAAAACCTACAACAACTCATAAGACACTGCTCCTTTGCAGTTTATCCTTTTCTTCATGTGAAGATGGAAATATTAGTTGCATATCTTGCATATTGAGTCATTAAGAAACAGATGTCAGTCACTACTGTCATCTAGATTGAGACCACGGGACCTGAATTGCAATTCTATTTCCTTTTTTAAAGATAAAACCTAGGGCACTTCCACACAGCCCTTTATTCCAGGAGCATCTGTGTTTTAAAAATGCGAGTGTTTCTAGGCCCCTATCCACACACACCTTAGAAAGCTTGTGCTTTCTGGGGTGGGTGTCCAGATGTTCTCTTGGAACTTTTTAGGGGAACACCTGGACACTCTAACCCCCTCCCTAAAAGCCCCCAAAAGCACTGTTAAAAAAGAAGAACTTACCCAGCCTCCATTAGAGGGCTGCCGGAGCCCTCCTGAGTGATTTTTCTCCTCTCCCTTTTTCTCCTGGTGCATCATTTCTATGCGCCAGGAGAACTCTAATGGAGGCTGGGTGAGTTATTTCGTTTTCTTACAGTGCTTTTGGGAGCTTTTGGGAAGGGGGTTGGTATTCTCACAGTTTTCCGGGCTAATTTAGCCCAGAAAACTGTGGGACTACTATCAGGACTGTAGTTCAGACACCGGAAGTAGTGGGTTTATCCCACGCCTTCTAAGAAGGTGTGGAATAAACCCACTAACAAATTAATTCAAAACAAACTAGGGATTTCCTGGTTTGTGGCAAATTAATTTGGGTTTGTCCAGGATGTCATCTGGACAGCCCCCTTTTTATTGCGGTACCTCCCGCATTAAAGGACCTGTCTGGATGCGCCTTTAAAAGGAATGTTGCAAAACTTTGTTGTAAATGAGGATAGGCAGATCACTGTAAAGTGCTTAAGTGGAATTAGGGATCCAGAGCAAAATGAAAGAAACTGTCTATCCTGTTTAACCTTCAGGTTTTTTTAAATGTGTGCATGGATAAAATACTGTGTTATTGTAAAGACAGTCTCCGACTCCGTCCCATCCTTGGTGTAAAGGCTGAAGCAAAGAGAGGAAAAGAGAAGTCATCTCAGGATAAATGCCTGGAATTGAGAGATAAGGCTGACTCTTGGAATGTTCTGGTAGTCACAAACAAGGCCTCAGTTCACATTCTACATTATGCAGGAGAGTAAAGCAAAACAAGTGGCTTGAGGTGATTACAAGGGAGAAGTGGAACATGGAGGGAAATGCATTCTGGCAGAGAAACTGCATTATTTTAAGACATTGTTTACATTTATTTTCTATACGCTACTCTAGGCTGTTGACAACTGGGTGATCTCAACAAGTCTGAGTCTCAGACTGGAAACTCCAGAGCAGTTATTCAATAGTCAGGAGATAAACCCATACAATCACATCTAAGATAGTGAGGAATCATTGTGCTCTCTCTCTTTCTCCATCTCACAAACTCTTTCTCTGTGTATATATATGTATAGTGATATTTTACAGTTGGTGGTTTTTGATACATGGTTCCTTGCATTCATAGATAAACAGAGTTGAAAGAGAGCAGTCCAACCCCCTGCCATGCAGGAATATACAATCAAAGCACTCTGGATAGATGCCCACCCAACCTCTATTTAAACACTCCCAGAAAATGAAATACCAGCATGCTTTGAGACAGCATATCCCACTGTTGAATAGCTCTTCCTGTCAGGAGGCTCTTCCTAATATTTAGGTGCAATTTCTTGTCCTGTAATGTAAATCCATTGGTCTGTGTCCTAATCTTCAGAGCAACAGAGAACAACCGTCACATTCAATATGACATGCCTTCAAATATTTAAACATAGTTATCATATCACCTCTTATCTTCTTCTTCAGACTAAATATACTCCGCTCCCAAACATACTCATAGGGTAAGATTTTCAGATCTTTGATGATTTGATTGCCCTCCTCTAGACACATTCCAGAATTGTGGTATCCTTCCTAAACTGTGGTGGCCAGAACTGGATACAGTATCCCAAAAGAGGTCTGAATAGAGTGGGACTGTAATGTCCCCTGAGCTAGACACTATATTCCTAATGACATAGCCTAGAACAACATTGACTTTTTTAGCTGTTGCAACACATGGTTGACTCGTGTTCAGCTTGTGGTCTTCAAAGATTCCTAGATCACCTTAATATTTACTGTAGTCAGTCACCTACAGGTGTCACCTGTGTCTGTGCATTTCATTTTTTCCACCTAAGTGTAGTACCTTACATCCCCCCCCTGAAAATTTTGGTTAGTTTTGGCCTAGTTCTCCAAACTGTAAAAGTCATTTTGAGTTCTGATCCTATCCTCTGGAGTACATACTATTCCTCCCAATTTGGTGTCATCTGATAATTTTATGAGCATGCTGTGACGACTTGGCTCTTAACATAAAGTCTGGAGGATTTTAAAAACTCTTCTTGGATCACTACCACCAACCTAAAATATTAATTCTAGGATTTTCTTATCAAAAACAACCCTTCAGCTAGGCTCTAATAAACTTCACCAAAACTAAACTAAGAGGAGGCTGAGGTAAAACTTCTTTTAGAATTGGGGAACGTGAAAGACACTGCAGCTGGATCACACAGCTGATTCAAAGAGCACAACAGAGGCTTTTCTTCAAAAGGCAAAAGTTAAACTTGTATTTACCTTAACAGGCACAGATTGTATTGGTTTTTTCAAATGAGGCACAAGAGCGTAATGGTTAACAAAAGATGGTTCGTTAGCCTGAGGTTACAGAAGATTGCTTACTTAATCTTAGATCTTAAAGGTTACACAGACAGTGCGAAACTTGTCTAAACTAGAACTCACTCCCACTAATAACTAAAATAGTGGTGAGCTATCTATAAATCAACTATTCTAGATAGTTCACTTCAGAGCTTTGACACAGAGTCTCTTTACTCTAACAGAGCTTTGATACAGAGGCTCTATACTCTAACAGAGCTTTGATTCAGAGGCTCTTTACTCAAGGTGTCCTGACAAGGAGCTGTCAGCAACTCTCCCCTCTCTTTGAGAGCGTGTCACGAACACTCCTCTCTCTCTCTCTGAGAGCTTGTCAAGAACTGGCAAATAAGCTCCTTTTCTCTCCCTCCAGTAGTTTGGCTCCTCCCCTTAACTCAGAGCTCCTCCCAGGCAACTCTCTCCCTAACTCCTCCCAGGGAAGGCTTCCCAGCCACACCCCCTTTTCCTGGCTATGCTGTCTGCCAAACTATCAGGCTGGTCTGGGCCCAGCCTTAAATGGGTGAGTTCCTCATACATGCCTTCTATTTTGCCATCCAAGTCATTGATAAAGCCGGTGAATAGCACTTGGCCCAAGACAGAACCCTGTGGCACCCCACCACTCACTTCTCTTCAGGAAGAAGACAAGCCATTGGTAAGCAGTCTTTGGGTTCAATCAGACAATCAATATCTAAAGTTGGTTATCCCCCTTTATTTTTGCCTCTCTGTTCTTCTCTCCCCTTGGCCAAATCCTTCAACTGTGGGAAAAGGCTAGAAATAAACACTGAGGCAGTTTAACTAAATAGATGTAAAATACCATTAGTGCTGCTCCTATGTCACTGAACTAGAACAAATGATCTAGCTCAATGGGTAAGAATCCTGTTGATCAAAATACTGCCTTTATGCCTCCTCTTTTCTTAACTCTATCTGCCTGAATCTCCGAAACTCAGCTCTGCTCATCCTGACAAATTCTGTAATTGTAAGTAATTGTCCAACCCAGCTTGCAATGAAGATGCACATTCAGTACATCACAAAGAATGTTTTTTACCAATGTCGTCCTATGTTGGGTTTTTCTCCTTCCCTACACTGATAATCTCAGGGTTGGGTTTCTCTCTTCCTCCTTCTTGAGACCCAGACATCTCTGATGACAAAGAAGACGCCTTGCATCTCTATTTTAGTAGAGCTGTAATGCATATTGTATTGCCTATTTAAATATTTTTCTTACCATAAGTGCTGACTTCTACTTTGACCAGGAGAAAGGTAAAATGGGTAAAATGATTGCCTTCTGGCATGCTCAGGTATCAGGGGACTGATTTCACTTACTAACTGCTATATATACTCACACTCTACTAAGAAAAAGAATGCAGCCTTCATGGGTGAAGAGTTCCTTACATCCCCCTAGTCCAAAAAGAGGCTTCACCAGCAGACCTATTGCTAACTGATGTTAAACTGCTGTAAAACATTATATTCTCTATTATATTATGCAGGTCTCACCATGTGTGCATTGGCAGGTGCAGTTGTTTGGGACATGCATATCCAGAAGGAAAGCACAAAAACATTATCTGGGGCTTGCTGCTGCCTGCTTGGAACCTGGCCCAGAATTCCCTTTGCTCTGCTGGAGTAGTTGGTGGAGGTGAAAATAGTAGTGTCGAGATGAAAGGAGTCATAGCAGCTGTGAAGATAGGATGAAACTGTTGGCAGTGAGAGGACTGCTGGCTCTCAGCTACCTGTTTCTGAATGCATGGCTTCCTGGGGGTGTACAGTGTTCCCTCAGTTATCGCAGGTGTTCTGTTCCAGGACGCCCCGTGATAAGTGAAAGTCCACGAAGTAGGGACGCTATATTAATTTTAATATTTATACATTACTAGCTTGGGGACCCGGCGGTGCCCGGGTCATTTGAGAAGTGCAGCAGGATGTAGAGTGGGTCATGGGGGCTCTGTGTGCCAAGTTTGGTCTTGATCCATCATTATTGGGAGTTGCAGTGGTATCATGAAATTACTGAAAGTAGTGGAAGTCCCATCATCTCTGGTCAGCCCTCCCCCAAAGTGTAGTAGGATGTAGATTGGGTCATGGGGGCTCTGTGTGCTAAGTTTGGTCTGTATTGGTGAATGGATGAGGGTTGCATTGTTTTTAGGAAGTGAGTGAAGGTACTTCAATCATCCGTCCCTCATCATCCGTGATCCAGGTTTGGTGTTGAGCAGTCATTGGATTAGGTTTGTAGCAGGCTTGGAAAGTGAGGGAAGGTACTGCAAGTCCCACCAGGATGTTCAGTAGGATGTAGAGTGGGTCATGTGTGCCAAGCTCTGTGTTTGTTGGGGCCATTGTCAGAGGGGTGTGAAAGTACTACTCCATTGTCAGTCCTCCCCAACCTCACCAGGATGTGAAAGCAGTCATGGGGGTTATGTGTGCCAAGTGTGGTCTCGATCAGTAATTGGATGAGGGTCGCAGCGGACTTGGGAAGTGAGTAGAGGTACTTGATGTCCCATCATCCATGGTCCACCCTCCTCCGATCTGCACCAGGATGTAGAGTGGGTCATGAGGGCTCTGTGTGGCAGGTTTCGTGTTGATCAGTCATAGGATTAGGTTTGTAGCAGTCTTGGAAAGTGAGGGAAGGTACTGCAAGTCCCATCATCCATGTTCTGCCCCCCTCCAAACTTCAGTAGTATGTAGAGTGGGTCACTGGGGCTCTGTGTGCCAAGTGTGGTCTTTATCAGTGTTTGTTGGGGGCCACAGTGGTCTGTGGGAACAGGGTGTGTGTGAAAGTACTACAAATCCCATCATCCATTGTCAGTCCTCCCCCAATCCTCACCAGGACTTGAAGGCAGTCATAGGGGTTATGTATGCCAAGTTTTATCTCGATCAGTGATTGGATGAGGGTTGCAGCGGACTTGGAAAGTGAGTAGAGGTACTTCAAGTCCCATCATCCATGGTCCACCCTCCTCCAAACTGCACCAGGACGTACAGTGGGTCATGGGGGCTGTGTGTGCTAAGTGTGGTCTGTATTGGTCCTTTTTGGTGGCCTCAGTGGTCTGTGGGAACCAAAGTGTTTGAAAGTACTACAAATCCCATAATCCGTGGGTCTTGTCCCCCGAATCGCACCAGGACGTAAAGGGGATTAGGGGGGTTATGTGTACCAAGTTTGGTGCAGATCCATCACCCGCGCTGGTCGCTGTGGCCTGTGAAAGTGGCTGCCACATATCCGCCCTCCCGCCCTCCCGCCCTCCGCACACATACATACATGCAAACATTCCGCTTTATAAAAGTATACAGATTTTAGCATACCTCAGAAAGGGAGGCTGTTGTGCGGGCTGGAACTCCCTCTGCCAGCTCCGCTTGCCCTCCCGCGACTTGGAGTATTTGTGTGGCTGCTCCTTCTCCCGGCCCATCCCGAGGGCACCTGCCTGCCTCCCTGGCAGAGCCCCTGGAGCCCCGCAGGCAGCAGCAGGCAGGTCTTCCCTGCCATGCCTCAGGCCTGCGCACTTCTAGTGTCCACAGAGGCCAGGGAGGCAGGCCTTCCATGCCATGCCTCAGGCTGCCACACTTCTGGGGTCAGCTTAGTTGCAAAAAGATAATGTCCAAGTGATACTTGTCCTTGCTGCACCTTCAGGGGTGCTCAAACTTTCAGCATCTGGCAGAGCTACCTCTTAAAGCAAATAAAATAAAATGAGACCAAGTCCAAAAGATCTGAGAGAAGCCTGCCTCCGGTCAGATATGAGAGGCTGCACTTTTCAGCTGTTTGGCTGGACGAGAGAGAGGATAATAGAGACAGAGCGCTCCCATCCAAAGTCCCCACCTCGTGCTTTTGGTAAACTTCTTTGTGTCCTGCAATGCCCAGCATGCGAGCTACTCTTAAAGCAGTCCAAAGAAGCACCGCGCTGAGCAGAAGCCAGCAGCAGGAGCGCTCCGCCCTGCCTGTCTTGCTGGCAATGGAGGCTGCACAGCTGTGTGCGTGCCCATGGCAGGAGCACCCCCATCCGACTGGTGAGGCCCGAAGATCACCTGGAAGAGGGCCGAAGATCTACTAGTAGCTCCCGAGCTACCTAATGAGCACCCCTGCTCTAGAGAGACCTCAAACTGGGGGCAGGGTCCATGAGACACACGCTGGTGTGGACTAACACCAATTGGGGAACCAAGGTTGGCTCCCTTTGATCAGGGCAGAGTTGGGATCAGGTCGTCCATTAAAGACTTTTGGGGGTCCATAAGTGGACCCAATTCCATGCGATCTGCACTTGATCCTGGGGTGCACGTTTAAGGAGTCCTGATTCCGTTCGAACGTGTCCTGATCCAGATTACCTTAAAGACTTGGGCCAAAAAGTGTAAATGGGAAAAAAGGGACTTTATGGGGAGTACAGTCTGCTGCTGGTCCCTGGCGGATTGAGGAAGACTTCATATGGTGGGAAGGGCACTGCTGCAATTCATTTTGGCCCCTTGCCCTTGGAAAACTATAAATCCTTTTCATGATGAACTATAAATATCTTTTTTAAAGGTAGCAGTGCTTGATAACAAAGTCTTGGGACACCTCCGTGAACCGACAACAACATGGATGAGAAGTAGCAGCTTGGGAGGTGACCTCCGTGCATTGGCAGTGGGTCTTAGCAGTTGCACAGTAACTCGGAAAATGCTAGTCTTATAGAATAGCTCTTTCAGCAATTGGATTATGCTTTAGACATACCTAGAAACAAGGATCAAAGCCCATGGAATAAACTGGAGAAGCTCATGCATAATAAAACTAAGATAAACCTGAACAGTCAAAACTAAGGCTGAAAGTATTCACTGATTAACTAGATCAAGAGAAGAGTTAGAAGGCTGTTTTTGGCAAGCTTACCAACTCTACTGCTATTTTGCTTTAAAACTTTCCAGGACTCTTTCTGATGCCTAGTCACTGAGTCCAACTGATGCATATCATATCTGGTTAAGTAAAAACAACATTCTTGCATTTGTACAGGGATTTGGTGCCAAATTTTAGTCATAATCCTGAGGCAAACCTGCCAGACTTCCCCCTTCTATGACTGGATCTGTTGACAGGCCCCAAAATGTAGCACAAATTGTAATAATATAGATGCGTGCAATTTGGCTTGTGAAACAGATGACATGGCTTGAAGTGGAATTATTTATGACCAATGCAGCAAGGCTCGTTATAATTCCCAAAGTTTTGAACTCATGACTGTATCATTTGGCAGCAGCTATGTTGTACAGCTAGAATGTGTACGACACAGCCTATATTGGGCAAGGGGCCCCTGTGGGAATACTGTGTGCTGCCACACAGATGATTTTGTCTTTTTGAAGCTGAGGACAGTTTTGTTGGTCTTGTGAGCTCTCTGATCATGGCATGCACTGTGCCTGAGAGGAGAAAATGTGATGCAATTGTTCCCTTGACCGTCCACCCCTTCGGAAGCCAATAACAAATTCCATTGCTTCTTAACATCCAAAATGGACTGTCCCAATATTAACACATTTTAAAGAGAGAAAAGACAGAAATGTTTCTAAATTACTTTGTTCTCTCTCACTTGTGCAATGCAGAGTACATAGCAACATCATTCAATCAGTGCTTCAGATTACAGTATACACAGGGGTGTAAAGCCTGTGACCTCCAGAAATATTTCACTTTTGAAGCTCTGGGTGTAGAAAAACAAGGGGGTGCAATGGTGTCTCTCCCCTCCTTCTCAGCGGTGCCAGAAAGGAAAGAAGGGATTGGTTGCAAGGAACACAAGCTGACCAGGAGACCCTTGGCACCTGTCCCAAAGCTATCCTATCTTTTATTCCCCTTGGATTTTCCTTGTGTAAGAACTACTTAGAGGTAGAATACATTAGTAAAACTTAGAGGAATTGCAAGGATTACTCAGAAGTGGTTTTGCCATTACCCTTCTCCTAGATAGCAGCTGACGTTCAGTGATGTCTCCCATTCACGTACTAATCAGGGCTGTCTCTCCTTAGCCTCTAAGATCATACAGGATCTGGTGCCTTTAGGGGATTTAGATGGCTCTACTAATATCAGGTAGTCTGATATTGTTGACCATGAAGATAGCTCAAATCTTAGAGTTAGGGTGATAAAGCTTCAAGAGCAATGAGTGTGAGTGCTTTTTATTATCAGAAAAAAGCTGCTGATTTTCTAAACCTGGCTTCTGTGAAATCTCAAGGTGTTTGCAGATTCAAAAACAGAGGTTCCACTTGATCAAGCTTGTTATCTACTATAAATGTATGTATATGGACCTTGGATACAAGCATGCTGAGAAAAATCTCATTAAATTTGTTGAGAAGCAACACAGTCCTTAACATGTCTTTTCATAAATACGATCAGCTGTCATCTGGGGGAGATTGTGATGAGTTATGTCTGCATTCATGTGTTTCCCAAATTGCAGCAACAGATTAAGAATGATTACTTGATAGTTAACTGCATAATATTGAACCCTCACTTGTTCTGTGGCAGGGTTGGATGATAGTAGATTATAGCTTCAATAAACCCTCATGATTGGTCATGGAGACTTGGGTTAGTAGGTCTTGCAGTCCAAATCCTGGAAAGCCATATACTTCCTACTCCCAGGAGTGGGTTTAGCACGATGGTGTGTAGGTATGTTTTGTATTCACATTGGTATTTACTGTATGTATGTGCTGTATGATTTGATATGGTCTAAATTGACTAATCAATAAAGAATTATGTATATGAGTCCTACTCCCACTCTATAGAATAAAATATACAGTCATTATCCCTTTAGTTAGGTATGTGTTCTCTTTTTCATTACAGTAGAGTCTCGCTTATCCAACATAAACGGGCCGGCAGACATTGGATAAGCAAAAACATTGGATAATAAGGAGAGATTAAGGAAAAGCCTATTAAACATCAAATTTCATTATGATTTTACAAATTAAGCACCAAAACATCATGTTTTACAAGTAATTGACAGACAAAGCAGTTCAATACACGGTAATGTTATGTAGTAATTACTGTGTTTACGAATTTAGCACCAAAACATTGCAGTGTATTGGAACAGCTGTGGATCTGGGCGGGAGGCAGACTGTATTGGATAATACAGAATGTTGGATGAGCAAAGGTTGGATAAGTGAGACTCTACTGTATTAAAAAAAACCTACTACTTCTAAGTATAGTTGTAGATCTTGTGGCAAAACACAAGTTTACGTTTCCCCTTTCACTTCTTGAAAAGTTTCCTCCTATGAAATTTTGGAAACTTGGTATATCAGGGTAAAGCTAAGCTATTGTTCTGCGCAACTAGCTTTCCATTTTTAACATTACCGTATAGTCCTCCATCTGTGCTCGTATAGTCCCAGAAGGACTATATCACATTCTATTTCTGCACGTATGAACTCAGTTGGCCCCAAGCTCTGGAATTTGAGATATTTTTTTTCCTTGGCGATTTTCGAAACACATTGTGTATGTCAATTCTTAAGAACAACAGTTATTTGCCCTCTGTGAACTCATTTCAATTTAACATATTGCTAGATGGAACTCGTGCCCAATAAAAAGTGAGCAAGCGATAGAGAGAGGAAGGAGGGGTGGAAGAGAAAGAAAGGGCTAATGGCCTGGCTTTGGTCATTTAACTGAATTAATATACTAGATGATTAAGGAGGAGAAATTGGTAAAATATATTTTCCTTCCATTTCTCGCCTCTCACATCACTGTAGGCCTTTTCAAGAGCATTCAAAATGCAGTCTTCATGGCACAGCAGTTGTGAAGGAATATGTTGTTGATCTCATTTAATTCTCCAAGATGAAAATACTGCAATATTTTTTTGTTTCAAAAATCTGAATGAGAATGACTGCTGAATTGGATACTGTGTAGACATTAAAGCTTCATAAATAAAATTACCGTATTTACCTGGGAATTGGAATTGATCAGTTTGTAAAGTCTGTTATATTACTATGTAGCAGAGTGAGTGAAATGCTTGATGCACATTGCTTAGCACTGTACATAGCACACCAGCACGGCACTATGTACATTGATGCTTAGTGCCATGCTGGTGTTTCGACACACATATTTCAGTTCATTTACAGGATTTCTTAGCTCCTTTGCTACTTAGCTAAGTATATATAAAGTTTTTTCCCGTGTCAGGAGCAACTTGAGAAACTGAAAGTCACTTCTGGTGTGAGATAATTGGCCTTCTGCAATTCCAGGGGACGGCAGGATGTTTTAATATTTTACCATCCTTGTGGGAGGCTTCTCTCATGTCCCTGCATTGAGAACTGGAGCTGACAGAGGGAGTACATCCGCACTCTCCCCAGATTCGAACCTGCAACCTCTTGGTCTTCAATCCTGCTGGCACAAGGGTTTAACCCACTGTGCCACTGGGGGCTCCTTATATAAAGTTATTTGAAGTTATAAGACGTGATACTGGATTGCAGTGATAGCCTGGAATATATTATCATGTGTGCATGTATCCTGGTGCAGTATGACATAACTTATGAGCAGCTATAGAAATCTTGTATTTGTTACTCATTCTGTGGGTCTTTAATTTTATATTACATATTAAAAGTGCCATGCATGGCACTTTCCTCTTCATAAAGAGTAAAATGGCATGTACCAGGAGAGTGGTTGTTCACTCTTGCAGTCACATCTTTTTGCTTACACTTTGCCTTTGAAGTCACTCACTTCCTTTGCAAGCTATGCAAAGATGGAATTTTCCAGCGTCTGGTTTATTTCAAGCATCCTTTGTCAGACATCACTATGTCTTGGCTTGTCAGTTTCCCCCTTCTACTATTCTCCATTAATAGGATTGCCAACTCTTTTTGCTGGCTCTGCTCCTATGCCTTTCACATTGGATGACACAAAGAAATTCGGCAGATGAAGTTTTTCCCAGCAGTTTCTGTGCATGCCAGGAAAAAACAGAACCTGCTTAATTTCTGCATGTCAGGCTGTCATATTTGACTGCTTTATTTACTGTGGGAGCTGTGTTGGGAACTTGGGGGGTGAGGGGGGGCGTTGGCAGGCAAAGGAAATGTTTTGCTCTCCATATGTTATTGAACTGCAACTCTCAGCATTCCTTGTATTTGTTGGTGTTGCAATTCAACAAAATATGGAGGGCCACACATTTTTATCTCTAGGGCTGTGGTGTAGTGCAGTGAGAGCTTTGTCTCCTGGCATTGTGTGCTAAGGGCTTAGAGTCATCTTCAGATATGGAGGGAGATGGGTATACACATTTTTGGCATACCTAAAGGTAAAGTTAAAGGTTTCCCATTGACATTAAGTCTAGTCTTGCCCAACTCGGGGGGTTGATACTCATCTCAATTTCTAAGTCGAAGAGCCAGTGATGCCTCCAAGGTCATGTGGCTGGCATGACTGCATGGAGTGCCGTTACCTTCTCGCCGGAGTGGTACCTATTAATCTACTCACATTTGCATGTTTCAAACTGGTAGGTTTGAACTGCTAGGAGTAAGGTTTATTCCAGTCTGCTTCCTAGCCATTGATGGCAAGCTCTCTTCATTACATTTGAAGTCTGCTTTAGCCAGTTTTAACAAATATTTTTGGTGTAGCTGCTGCACCTGGAGGGGGATTTTGTGGGTTTGGAAATTGGTCAGAAGAAATGACCCAGCCTGCTCCAAAATGGCAAGGGAACAATGGCATGGCTCCTACCCATGTGGATTCTCATTGCAATAATTCGCAAGTTGACTAGCAAGTAGGTTGTTCTTATTGGTTTGCACTCATTGGTCTGCACTATTTAGTGGTTGGGCTGTTCATTGACAGATCCAGACACATCTTCACCTTTAACCAATAAAGTTGTGGCCCTTGATTGCCAACAAATGTGTTTATATGGTCGCGTGGGTTCTTGCTTGCTGCTCAGTCCGTAAGTATCTGTTGTGGCCCAAGGCATGGTTAAATATGTATAATGCAGTTAAGCTCTCTTTTCTTACTCCAATGGGCCATAAGTGTTTGGGATCACCACATGCATGGAGGAAATACTTACAGTACTTTCAATTTCCACCACCACCCAACACATGGAGAATTAAAACAAAACAAAACAAAATCTTTCAGTGGGCCAGCCTGCTCCAAAATGGCAAGGAAGCAATGGCATGGCTCCTACCCGTGTGGATTCTCATCGCAATAATTTGCAAGTTGACTAGCAAGTGGGTTGGTCTCATTAGTCTGCACTCATCTGTCAGGGGTGCTTTGAATACAGCTTTCCTGCTTTTTGGCAGGGGATTGGACTGGATGGCCCATGAGGTCTCTTCCAATTCTATGATTCTATGATACTTATTCAGTTTTCCCTTGTTGTCCCCATTGGCCAAGTGAATATTAGGGAAGAAAGAGAAAGGGGCAAGATTTTAGCTCCCACCCCCCACCCCACCAATTCATAGTGGTCCCAACTGCACAGATAAGCCCCTATGAATTCACTTGGGAAAGTGTGTGAGAGATCCTAAACTGTATGTTACATATTTAACAATGCTTGTAATTCAGATCTCAGGAGACCTTAATCAAGGGTTCCCCACACTTTTTAAACAAGGAGCCAGTTCACTGTCCCTCAGACAATTGGAGGGCCAGACCATAGTTTTAAAATAAACTATGATCAAATTCCTATGTACATTGCACATATCCTATTTTGAAGTAAAAAAAACCAAAATGGGAACAAATACAGTATTTAAAATTAAGAATCACTTTAACTCAATGTAATGGAATCCTGGAGCTGCAGTTTGATCTTTTGGCAGAAAAGGCGAAACAGTTTATAACATTTAAAATACCAGGATTCCATGGCATTATGCCATGGCAGTCAAACTGGTGTCAAACTGCATTAATTCTTCAGTGTAGATGCACTCTATTTTTCAGCACCAACAGAAAATAGAAGAGAGGTTTGGGAGAAATACACTCAGATATGTGGGAGTTGCAGAAAGAATGAAAGGCGCTCTGCGTTAGCAAAGCCAAAACTGATTCCACTTCCTCCTCGGCGGGCTGGATAAATGCCTTTGGCGGGTTGCATGTAGTTTGAGGAACCCTGCCTTAATCCATGTAGAATGATGTACCAGTTAACCACTCTGCTCAAAAGGCCACAATTACAACGTTTTGTAACCTGTTTAGATTACAGCAGCCCTTAGTGTCCCTCCTTCCATGTGGATACTAAAATCGATGATGCTCAAGTCCTATTATTACAAATAGCATTCTAATTGGCACAATTAAGATTTGCTTTTTGGATTTTTTTAAAAAGTTGAATATTTTGAAAACATGGATAGTTGAATACATGGATGCAGGATTTGTGGGTATAGAGGACCACCTGAATTGCATTTTGGTATATGGGAAGCTGTCTTTGAATACAGTATGGAATCAGTAAATGGTACAAAATTGGATTTAAAGCTTTTTAATCATGGAGAGATTTGATGATATCATATCTGTCCTTCTAGCTGTAGTGGAGCCCAGTCTATCTCTAGACACAACTCAAAGTTCCCATTTTAATTTGGAGCTTTAAAGTCCCTAAATGCTTGGAATGGGCTTATTTAGGACAGGTCCTGCTGCCATTCGCACTTAAACTTTGAAGTCCGGTTAAAAGACTGCTGAAGTGTGATATGACACACTACTACAGTGGGTATCACCGTCATGTTAAATACAAAGAAAACAGACAGGTATTCAAAAATTTCCACAATCTAGAATCAATATGTCCATAGAATAGTATCTCAAAATTCAAAAGCAAGCAAGACAGTGTTATATATTCATATCACAACATATCCAACTCACAAAAAACACTGCAGCTTACATATACGTAGGAGGATCAAAATATAATTCAGTCTATACAAAACGTTCCCGAAAAAGTTCAAAATATCTTTCAAGTTTTCTCCTTAATGTTCAGGGCAATATCGAACATATAATGACCAATATCAAAGCAACGAGAGTCCTCAAAAGGAGAAGCCGTGCATACCCAGATTGTATTCAGATGTTATGGTGTCAAGTAATCTGGTACCCGGATACCAGATTACTTGACGCCATAACATCTGAATACAATCTGTATTTAAATTAATGCAGAGGGTTAGTGTTCTGAACCACAATTCAAGTAATGCACATTTTCTTATTATCTCCTTTTATTTTTCTGTCGTCTGGGATGTTTTACACTGGATTGCTTATGGCAGAAATTGCTATTTATCTTGTTACATATATTCCTTTTTCATCCAAGTGGTTAGTGGATTCAGAAGTGCCTGTAATTTAGATTACTTACAGGAGATGCATGGCTAGGTTTACACACACACACACACAGAGGGAGGGGGGGAGATGGGAGTTTATAAAAAGCACTCCAGCAGATTCTGTCTGTCATGGGTCCAGGGGAAACCACACTTCCATAGGGTTTACTGCAAGGAGGAACATCTGTTCTGGGCACAGAATACTATCCTCCCACTAACACTGATTTCATTAGGAACAGATCTACTCTTGTTTTGGAGGGCAAGCAGATGCCAGATAAGTAATCTTTGCTTGTGGCCATACTGTAAAATTATTTCAGTTTGACTCTACTTTAACTGCTGTGACCCAATGCTGTCAAATTCTGGGATTTGTAGTTTGTTGTGGCACTGAAGTTCTCTGATAGGGAATGATAAATAGCTCACAAAGCTACAAATCCCAGAATTATATAGCATTGAACCATGGCAAACAATTAGAGTAATACCAAACTGATGTAATTCTACAGCATGGCACCTGAGCTCCCATCTAAATGTATTGCTAGCATTTCGAGCCCATTCTTTGTCAGGTCTTGGGAAGTATTGCTCTAAGCCAGTCTTTCTCAACCAGTGTGCCGTGGCACAGTAGTGTGCAGTGACGGACCTCCTGCTGTGCCGCGAGAAAAGCTCTCTGCCCCCCTTCCTCCCCCCTCCTCCTGCCGAACTCCTGCTGCTTGGGGGAGGAGGAGGAAGGGCCGGGCAGTGGCAAAGAAAAAGAAGAAGGGGCCGGGGCGCCGCCTTCTTCGGCCATTTCCCCAGCCAGCCTCCAATTCGCCATGACTCCCACCATGACTCTCGCCCCTCGCTCGCTGAAGCCGCGTGGAGGAGGAGCCCCGCCCACCGCTCATGCTCCTCCTCTGTAGGAGAGCTGAAGCTGGGGGCGGGGGCGGGGCATGGTGCGGCCTGGCTCTGCCCCCTCCCCCGGCTTCGGCACTCCCAGCAGCTGCTCCAGCCTTGAGGGGACAGTGCCAAGCCAGCATTGTGCTGGCTCTGGCACCACTGGCTTAGCACTGCCCCTCAAGGCTGGAGCAGCTTCTGGGAGAGTGAAGCCGGGGTAGGGGCGGGGCGGGCATGGCACAGCCTGGCTCCCCCCTCCCCAGCTTTGGCACTCCCAGCAGCTGCTCCCAGCAGGCCACCAACCCCAGCCGTTCTTTACTGTGTTAAGAGTGTCATTTTGTGTCATTTTGGTTGGTGGTGTGCCCCCGGATTTTTTTAATGTTAAAAGTGTGCCGCGGCTCAAAAAAGGTTGGGAAACACTGCTCTAAGCCACTGGTTCTCAACCTGTGGGTCCCTGGATGTTTTGGCCTTCAACTCCCAGACATCCTAACAGCTGGTAAACTGGCTGAGATTTCTAAGAGTTGTAGACCAAAATACCTGGGGACCCATAGTTTGAGAACCGCTATTCTAAGCCATATAGTCAAAGCTATTCATTCCCATTGCTAATTATGGGCCCTTCTACACAGCCATATTAACCAGAATATCAAGACAGAAAATCCCACAATATCTTCTTTGAATTGAGTTATCTGAGTTCACACTGCCATATATTCCAATTCAAAGCAGATACAGTGTTCCCTCGCTTCTTCGCGGTTCACATTTAACGGACTCGCTGTTTAGCGGATTTTTTAAAAAATCATGGTTTTTTTCACTGTTTTGTGGGCTTTTGCTGCTGCCGCTCTCTGTGGTGCTTTCCCTCCTTTAGTCTTCCCTCCCTTTCTCCAGCTCGGAAGGGCTTTTCCTTCCTTTCCTTCACTTTAAGTGTTTAAAGACTTATAATAGTGTATACCTGCTGAAATAATGTATAAATATTGTAATAAATAGAGCGTCCCTACTTCACGGATTTTCGCTTATCGTGGGAGGTCCTGGAACGTAACCCCCGCAATAAGTGAGGGAACATTGTAATGTGGCATTTTATTCAGCTGTGTGGAAGGGTCCTGTGCTTCCATCTGACTGGTGGTGGTCTTAGGCTGGCATATCTTTCTTTTTCCTAGCCCCACAATTAATCCATTCATTTCTCCAACTCCAGTAAATTTCTGTGCACATAAGATTTGTCAAAATTATCCCTAAGATGGGGAAGGGGAGAAGAAAGAGGGAGGATAATACTTCGAAGCCTCACCTGCTCTGTCTCTGTTCACTGTCTGATTCTCATCCAGACCAAATATTTAAATAGTTTGTTTAGCCTCTGTACAATTGCTGATCTTTTCTCTATTGCATCTTTCATTTGGGGGATCAAATTCATCTTATAAAGTCAAGGTGAAACTATTTTTAATTTTGACTGCATTATTATTATTATTATTTTTAAAAGGTTGCTAAAAGGAGACCCCGGTGGCACAATGGGTTAAATCCTTGTGCCAGCAGGACTGCTGACTGAAAGGTCGGCGGTTTGAATCCAGGGAGTGGGATGAGCTCTCATCTGTCAGCTCCAGCTTCCCATGCAGGGACATGAGAGAAGCCTGCCACAGGATGGTAAAACATCCAGGAATCCCCTGGGCAACATCCTTGTAGACCGCCAATCCTCTCGCATCAGAAGTGACATGTAGTTTCTCAAGTTGCTCCTGACACATGAAAAAAAATTGACTGCTGAAAGAAAGGGAATCATGTTTATGAAGTGGAACCAGATACTTGATTCTAAGAAAACATTCATGGAAAATATGCATTATGTAATAAGTGAAATATAGATAGTTGAACATATCCCTAAGAACTTTGGTGCCTTTGGTATTGACAGTGGTATTGACAGTGAAATCACATATATATATTCTCAGGTATAGGTTCAATTACATTACTCCCAAATAAACATTTAGATATCTCTCCCAATTAATTAATGTTGCAACCTATGCACACTTCTTAATTAATTCCCTTCCAAATAAGGTAAATATGTTAAGAGATAGTAGCATTTCTTGTTGTTTGTCTGGGGTTTTTTTTGTATAAAAAGGATCTGATTGATATTTTTCCAGTGATGTGATGGATAATGCATTATTTCAAAGCCCTTGCAGCTCCTCAGGATCCAACTGACACCCAATCATCCAGCCACCCACTTAATTTCCTATCACACAGGCTGCCGATGATCACAGTTTTAAGACATTTTCCCTCTTCTCTTTAAATCCGTCTTAAGTAGAGCTTTAACCACCCTTTTGCATGATTTCCCCCCTTTTGAAATCCTCCACTTGTAACATCCTTTTCAATAGGACCTTCCCTCCTACTCTCTGAATCTCTCCTCTAGAGGAGACCAGCACATTTTCAAAACAATTCTTTCAATAGGACCTGCACTGTCTTTAAACCACTAATGCACAGAAGGATCATGGAGGGACACTTCATAAAACAGAATGTAAATGGGGAAATCCACTACTTCCTATCACAGATTGATACTCGTTTTAGGTGTTTCTATGCGCATGTAATTGAGTGGAGTCGATTTGCACCCAGCTTTGAAATCCTCCTGTTTCTACACACTGTGGATATTGAATCCCACACTGTGGAGATGGAGTCTCACGAGCACCCACTGGAAGCAAGCCTTTGTCGTTTGATGGACTCCATGGGAGTCCATGTTTGAACAGTCTTTGAAGTGTGTAGAAACAGAGGAGGAAAACTGTCTGATGAAGTCTCATGAATCTCAGTGTATTATATCCTTCTCTTCCCAACCCCACAGGCTCTGCCCACTTACAATGGGAAAAAACACTTTTTTTTGTTTTCCCCCAACTCTCCACGTCACTGGAAGCTCTGGCATGTTTCTGAACCCTCATGAGCAGGTGTTGGTAAAGTATAGGAACAGCATGGGGAGAAGAAATCAGTATTTTCTGAGATTCTGAATGTACATGGGGCATGCAGGGTTTCCAACCTTTGGGCCTCCAGGTGTTTTGGACTTCAACTCCCACAATTCCCAACAGTTGGTAAGTTGGCTGAGATTTCTGGGAGTTGAAGTCCAAAACACCTGGAAGTCCAGAACCACTGGAATGGGATGCTCATAGCCTTCATTTAGGAGCATCCCAGTAGTCCCATATACTGTACAAATACAAAGCCATTCAGATAGAGGATAACTTTAGATTGTGTAGAATAACCTTCTATCTGAAAATATGCTTTTTGTGAAGCGGAATGTAAGGACAGCATTTGCATGTGCTTGCATGGAGACACATGCACATATGTCTTATTTTGCTATTTTTGGGCCATGGCAGTTATTTGAGACAGATCCACAGAAATAATTTAAGATGAGTATCATCACTAACTAAAATGACCCTCAACACATGCGTTGCCCAAAGCAATAAACAGCCTGATAAATGATGTGTTGATGGGTGAGTCCTCCTTCTCTATATAAATTCCAGCTACTAAACATATTGGGGATATCACACATGTCATCGCTCTGATTACCTTCCTGAACAGCTGTATTATCATAGGGATTGTTTCTCAAAATTATTTATTTAGTTATTTTCCTGCATTCATTTCATAGTACCTTTGGATAGAAGCAAAGCTTCTTTCTCAGTGAAGTGCAGGAGGATTTGTAGCCATAGGAAAGATTTTATTCTGTCAGGGTTATATTTTCTTTAATAACTAGGCTCGGGGCAATTTTTATATTTTCAGTTATTTTATTTTTTTAAATGTAGTATATTTTGTTTTCCTTTTTGTTCAAACTGTTGTTTGTATTGGCACACAACCAGTTTGGCACAACACAATCACCAATTTCCAACATGACTGCAAAGAGTTTTGTGGATTTGGATGCCAGTTTTCTGGCTTTGAAGTGGCACTGTCTTTTTTGGGGAGGAAAAAAATGTTGCTGAATGATATCTTTTAAAGTTATTTTGACAAAGCAAGAAGTAGGCCTGAAAGAGGGGGCATGACAAAGTTGTGCTATAATGGGAGGTTCCCCTGTCTTGGAAATGGAGGTGGTAGATCTAATTGGGAAGAGAGAAATTCCTCTCAGGTTATTTAAATTTATTACAGAGACTGGCCATGAATTATGCAACAAGCACAACATTTAGAAACTAGATGGATCTCAAGTACAGTAGAGTCTCACTTATTCAACATGAATGGGCCGGCAGAATGTTGGAAAAGTGAACATGTTGGCTGATAAGGAGAGATTAAAGAAAAGCCTGTTAAATATCAAATTACGTTTTGATATTACAAATTAAACACCAAAACATCATGTTTTACAACAAATTGACAGAAAAAGCAGTTTAATACATGGCAAAGTTTTGTAGTAATTGCTGTATTTACGAATTTAGCACCAAAACATTGCAATGTATTGAAACAACTGTGGATCCGGGAGGGAGGCAAACTGCATTGGATATACAGAACATTGGATGAGGAAAGGATGGATAGGCGAGACTCTACCTAAAATAGCAGTAGAGCCCGTCTGCCCATTATTCAATGGGCTGAGTTTTTATGACATTCCAGAGACTGGAACATCTTCCTAGTTGCTAGTATTACTATGCCAAATCTCCCATCAAGAGCCTCTTCAGTGTTTGGACTTTGTAACAGGTGACTTCCTAAGTAACCCAACGCATAGTGTATTAGTGTTGGAGACTGAGAGAATGTGATTTTTTTTTTGCATAGTAGAAAGCTAATAAGGAGAAAGTGAGGATTTAGAAAGTGAGCAGAACCCAGGAATATCTCGGTTTGGTCATGTTGGATAATCCCATTATCCATCATAGCCAAGAAGAACTGAGAGCTGTAATCCAGCAATAGCTGAAGGACAATACATAGACCATCATTTTAATAGATTATACAAATTGAAAGAGCCCCATACAAGAAGGAACATGTCACTTAGTGTAATTCCGGGCTAGAAGAATTTATTATTTATTTTATTTTAATTGTTTATAACTCGCCCTTCTCCACCCCCGAAAACTCTGAAACTAGCTTCAGGCTATTTCTCTCACAGTTCAACCTTATTTCTCTCACAGTTACCAGCAACTTCCCATCACACATCAGGGAGGGCAGTGCTAGCTAGTTTATAGAGTCTATCAGCAGGTGTAGGTTTGCAACATCCTGCGATGATTCTGCATGTTTTGTTCCATGTTATAATCACCTGCTTTGCGTGGGCAAACTTGTGCCAAACAGGGCAGACATATTCAGCAGTTGAGTAACACAAGGCTAGGGCTGATGTTCTTATTAGTTTTGGGTCTGCTCCTCATGCACTACCAATAAATTTCGTAGGAAGTGATGTGGAGGAAATACCAGTATAATTTCTATTCCTTTTGCCATCTTGAGCAAGTCTTGCGAGTGCTCTTGTAAGATAGGCTGTAACTCCAAACTCTGATTCAAACTCATTTTTTTCAAGTTAAAATGGCATGCAGTCTGGAGCATTTCCACAATTTCCACAAAGAAATAGTAAGCAATATTTGTTATTGCTGGAACATTTGCGGACAATGTCAACTTGTGATTACTTTATTATTAGGCGATCATATTTCATCTGGATCACCTCTTGGCCTCAACTATAAATACACTGATTGATGAAGATTTAGTCCTGTTGAAATCAGTGTATCTTTTAAGTTGTGCAATTTAGAAAACACACACTGGGGAAAAATAACCTTAGGACAGTCAAGTTTGAATTCAAATTGTACCTAGATAAAATATATGCAAACTGTGTTCAAATGGAGAATTTAATATTACTGTTTTTGTAGACTCAATAAATATGTCTGTATGGTATAAATATGCAATACCAATTATATTTATTAGCCCCCCCCCCCCCACACACACACCAGTTTTAGAGCAAAAAAGCAACACTGCCACCTCATGGCCCGGAATGTTCTTCATAAATAATCCACATTTTTTTGTTCTCGATTTCATTGATAGATGAATGAAACATATTTATGAATTCATATTTTAAAACCAAGAATGTGTATATTTTGAGAATGCAAGTTTTAGTGATGCTCTATCTGTTGCACTTGTTTATCTACAACTATGTTTATTTGAATTTGCATTCCCAAGTAAGTCCCAGTCATTAACACTGAACATGGAGAATGGAAAGTAGCTTATTTCTTGGCTTTGTAGGGCAACTTACATATTGTAAAGTAAATGCATTCCTATCGTTGTGCAACATGCACTTTGCTTGTATCTATTATGTTTATTTTTTGTGTAAATTCTTATATGCTTCTATTTAATTTGCACACATTTTCAAAAACTTGAGTTTGATGGTGCATTCAACATAAATTTTCCAATCATCACTGCTAAATTTCCAATTATCCCTGTTAAATTTCCAATGTAAGCTGTGAGTACTTCTCAATTCAAGTTTACTGCTTGTAAAATTAAATTCACATGCACGATTATAAACAATTCTGGTCTAAAACAAGCTTGAAGTCACACTGTTTTAGAAGAAACATGATTTAAGTAAATGCTTGTATGGTCAATATACCAAAAAGTTTCCATATGAGTTGAATCTATTATATCTTCATTATGGAGTCAGAGTTCACATCAACCAACTCTCTGAATATGAAAAGCGGCATTGAATTTGTGACTTTTTAGTGAGCTGAAATTTCTGTTCTCTTCAAGCTTTGCTGTTGTTTCATTCTTGTCTATTCAGTTGGATAGTTGGCCCATATTTGTTTGAAAGAAGGCGCTTTTTTTGCGTGTCAGGAGCGACTTGAGAAACTGCAAGTCATTTCTGGTGTGAGAGAATTGGCTGCCAGCAAGGACGTTGCCCAGGGGATGCCTGGATGTTTTGATGTTTTATCATCATTGTGGGAGGCTTCTCTTATGTCTCCGCATAGGGAGTTGGAGCTGACAGAGGGAGCTCATCCACGCTCTCCCCAGATTTAAATCTATGACATGTCGGTCATCTGCCAGCACAAGGGTTCAATCCTTTGCGTCACCGGGGGCTGCTCTGAAAGAAGGCTAAAATTAGTCAACTGGAGTAAAGTGGTTTTTCTATAGCATTTGAACAGATTTGCTGAACAACATATCCAATATGGATAAACTGTGTCTCTCAACCTAGTTTCATATAGATTTAATTTCTTATGTCCCACAGAGATGAGATAGGAATGATGGAGTAAGATTTGTTGGCTGGCACAGAAAGAGGCAGAATTGAGTGGCAGAAAAAGAGTGAATGAAAGGGAGGGAGGGAAGCAGAGGGAATTCTGCATTGTTGTTAAACCAGACACTTGAAGCTTTGGCCACTTCCACTTTCAGCTTTGTTCTTGACTGATTATCCCTGAGGGAATGTGGAAAAATGTGACCCACATTTCTCCAGCCTGCGGGAAGGTCATCTGTGCCAGGTTCATATAGGTTTGGAGCTTATGCTGATATTCCAAAAAGCAATGATGAAAGGCATGAGTTGTAAGGCAGATTGAATAAGTGGAGGAGGGAAAAGATGCAAGGCAGCATATTGGATAATATCTCAGATGTGAACTGGAGAGGCACAGGCCCAAATCCATCCTCAGGCCTGAAGACACAGTCACTATCCCTCAGCATAATCTGCCTGTTCTCCAAAAATTCTCAAAGATTATTGCCAGTGGTTCTGAAATGACTTCGTTCAATACTCTTGGATGTAGTTCATCGGGCCCTGGAGACTTTAATTCATTTAGAGTAGCCAGGTATTCCTGGACTGCTTCTTTACCTATTTTGGGTTGTATTTCCCCTATTGCCTCTTTGGCTTTATACTGCTCAGGCTGAAGACCAATTTCCTTTCAGGAGAAGGCTGAAGCAAAGAAGGTGTGGATTGGTTCTGCCTTTTACCTATCCCATTAGCATTTCACCACCTTCTCCACACAGAGGCCCTATAGCAGACCTGGGCAAACTTTGGCCCTCCAGGTGTTTTGGACTCCAACTCCCACAATTCCTAACAGCCGGTCCAAAACACCTGGAGGGCCAAAGTTTGCCCAGGTCTGCCCTATAGTTTCTTTTTTTTGCTGACATAACCAAAGAATCCCCTTTTATTGTTTTTAATCACTCTGGCAAGCCTGAGCTCAATTTGTACCTTAGCCTTCTGAACCTTTCCCCTATATACTGTATGCCATTTTTTTGTTAGAATTCCTCTTTGGTGCCCCCCCCCCTTTCCATTTCTTGTGCATGTCTCTTTTAAATCTTATCTCAGTTATAAGTCTTTTGGACATCCATTCTGGTTGTTTTACACTTTTCCTATTTTTTCTCTCCTTGCTGGCAGTGTTTCCAGTTGTGCCTTCAGTATCTGACTTTTAAGAAACTCCCATTTATCATTAATTCCCTTCTCTTTTGGTATTCCTGTCCATGGAATCACACTCAGTATTTCCTTTAATTTCCTGATGCCAGATCTCCTAAAGTCTAGAACGCATGTTTGAGTTCCCTTAATCTCACCCTTCCTTTATGTCACAAACTCCAGAAGCACATGTTCACTCCCACTTAAGGATCCCACCACTTCCACTCCATTGACCAGATCCTCAGTGTTGGTTAGGATCAGATCCAGAATAGCTGATCCCCTTGTTGCCTCTTCTATCCTCTGGATAATAAATAAAATTGTCTGCAAGGCATGTGATGAATTTGTTGGACTTTGTACTCTTGGCAAAGTTTGTTTTCTAACAAATATCAGTGTAGTTGAAATCTCCCATTACTGCTATATCCCTTCTTTCTGCATGTTTGGTCATCTGGTCAAGGAAGGCTTCATCCAGTTCTTCCATCTGACTTGGAGGTCTGTAGTAGATTTCCAAGCTGTAGTAGTAGGTCATTGTTCCCTTAATTCTTATCCAGATGCTCTCAACCTGGTTTCTGCCTTATTCACTTGCACTTTTCCCCAACAGAGATTCACAGTTTTCCTCTGCTATGAAAAGGGGAAGTGGAAGAAAACAAAAATGTAAGTAGCCCTTTCTATCATCTGCCTTTTTGTCCTTAATTCCCCATCTCTATTTCATGTCAGCTCCCTACCTTTTTGGTTTATTGGGTGGATACATGGGTCCCCAGTACTGAGTTTGTTCATTGGTTGTTTCTTAAGAGAGCAGATTGGCAAAATGGTTTGTCTGGCAGCAGAGCTGTCTGAATCTGGAAACGTACTTCCATAGAAGGGTCAGGGGAGGACTTCCAGTCTCAGAAATGGTATCTGGTTGATTCTGATACATCCCTTATTGTTTTGCCATTTTGTAATCTTCTTTTTAAAAAAATCTTTATCCTGTTGTGAAATGCCTAGAAAGCTACATCAACGGAGTATAAATGCCGGCAGACAATAGGAGCAGCTGCAAAAGGTCCCCAACCCCCAAGGAGGAATCTTAAAACATCCTGTGACTAAACAAACAAAACAGGAAAATTATTATGATTAACTACTTAAAATAAAACTGGAGAAAAGGAAACCGTGATGTGTCACAGAAATATAAGGAATGACCTATCTCTAGGTTTGGAGCCATGAATGAGAAACAGACTGGACTCTAGAGACATGACAGGGAAAATTGAGCATACAGGCATCACCATCATGATGACTGCATGTTTATTTAGCAGTACCAATCTGTAGAAAATAATACCTGACATTTCACAGGCTTATTTCTTAAACGTTTTTCTGAGTCATGTTGTGTACGTGGGGCATAGTGATGCATCCCACACAGCTATTATGTGGATACCATTTTAAATGGTTGCTCATAGCTGATGTCTCCGAAACACAAACTGTTCAAGAAGGTTTATACCAATGGTTCTCAACTTGTGGATCCCCTGATGTTTTGGCCTTCAACTCCCAGAAATCCTAACACTTGGATTTCTGGGAGTTATAGGCAAAAAACACCTGGGGACCCACCGGTTTATACTAAGCAGGAGAGAACAAAACTCAATTCTTGAAGGGAACAACAGGGAGGGGGAACCACAGTTACTTAAGATGCTTAAACATTATACAACTGGAGAATGTTTGTGCATAGTTTTTTTTATCATTCATGCATGTACCAAATGTTCACCCTTACGTTTTGTCCCGAGGGGAGGGAGCTCGTTTAAGTAAGAGAGAAATTAGGGGGGGTGACTTGGTTGGGTCAGGAATATAATCCTTTCCTTTCATATTGTATGTCTGGCACCTTGAAAGCTAGCCTTTGGTGCCTTTCGGCATGATTGAAAGACTCAGATTGAACTGGCAGTTTAGTGAGTTTCTATACACACAATGAGGACAGACCCGGATTACCCATAAGGCCACCTGAGGCCATGGCCTCGGGCGGCAGCCACGAGGGGCGGCAGGTTCGGACCCCCCCCAAAAAAGGTTTTTAAAAACATTCAAAAAAATATTCAAAAAAATATTCAAAAAAAATATTCAAAAAAATAGGAGCGCATGTGCGCGGCGGCGGGCCGCCCCGCCCCCTTTGCTCTGCTCCCCTCCGCTCCTCCCTCCCTGCGAGTCTCTTTCTCTAGGGAGGAGAAGAGGCGGCGAAGGGAAGAGACAGAGGCAGGAGGACCGGGTGCCTTTCCCACCCGCTTGCGGCTTGGCTAAACACCAACCTCCCCCCCCCGCCAGCCCCACTGACGTGCCAGGTTAGCGAATCCAGAAACGGAGTGAGCCTGAAGGGGTGCCTGTGTGTCCTCTCTCCATACAACTTCCCTTCCTTCCTTCCTTCCTTCCTTCCTTCCTTCCTTCCTTCCTTCCTTTCCTCTCCCCCTCTCTCTTTCAATCGTCCCTTTGCCCGGCTTCAACACAGCCTTCTCTCCTGCCCCCTCCTTCCTCTCTCACTTTTCCTCTGACCCCTTCCTATCTTTTTGCTCCCTTCGCTCTTCAATCTTTGCTCTTCAAAAGAGAGGACACCCCCCCCCCCCTTCATGTTCACTCGGTTTCTTTGGAGAGTCTTCCTGTCCCTGGATTCGCTAACTTGGCGCCTCAACCTCGCACTTCTCTTTCCTCCCTATTAATTCCCTTCCACGTTTTGAGCCTTTGCCTCTTTCTTGGGCCCCTTCTACAACTCACAAGATCTGCTTTGAATTGGATTATATGAGTCTACACTGCCATATTATCCAGTTCAAAGCAGATTATAATCTGGATGTGATAGGGCCGTAAATAAATATTATTTTCCTTTATATTATTTTTGTGTGTGTGTATATATATATATATATATATATATATATATATTATATATATATTATATTATATATTATATTACTTTATATTATGTTTGTATTTTTGTCTTTTTTATATATATTATTTTACTTTACATTTTTTATTTCATATTGTTTCAATTTTATATTATTTTACTTTATAGTATTTTATAAATAGTTTTATTTTACTTTTTTATTTTATACGTTTTATTTTTTACATGATGTTATATATTTTACTTTAGATTGTTTTATATTATATTGTATATATTATTTTACTTTACATTATTTTATATGCTATTAATTGACTTTATTGTATTTTACATAATATTTTATGCTATTATATTATTTCATTATTATATTATATTGTTTTTTGCATTGCAGGAAAATACTGCAATGGAGAGGTGTGTGGGGTGGACTTTCCTGTCCTTTTTAGGAAGGAAGGGGGCTCTATTAATTCCCTTCTACGTTTTGAGCCTTTGCCTCTTTCTTTGGCCCCTTCTAGAACTCCCAGGATCTGCTTTGAACTGGATTATATGAGTCTACACTGCCATATTATCCAGTTCAAAGCAGATAATAATCTGGATGTTATATATAGGGCATTGCAGAAGGGGCCTATATATCCCTTATCAGCCTTCTCTACATGTCATAACCTAAGGAATCTATCTTATATTGTTTTTATATTATTTTACTTTATATTACATTGTTATGTAGTACTTTATATATTTTTATTTTATACTGTATATATATATATATATATATATATATATATAATCTGTTTTGAATTGAATTATATTATATTTATATTATATCTCATCCCAGGTTTTCTGTTTATCCCAGATTATCTGGCAATGCGGACTCATATAATCCAGTTTAAAGCAAAAAACCTGCGATCACATCCAGGGATTCTACTCAGCCCCCATCTACAAAGCCATATAAAATCCAGACTATCTGCTTTGAACTGAATTGTATGGCAGTGTAGACTCAGGCTGGATCAACACTGCCCTATGTCCCAGGTCCTGATCCCAGATCATGTTTTGAATTGAATTATAATCCAGTTTAAAGCAAAAAACCTAGGATCACATCCAGGGATTCCACTTAGGCCCCATCTATAAAACCACATAAAATCAAGATTATCTGTTTTGAACTGGATTGTATGGCAGTGTAGACTCAGGCTGGATCCCTGGATTTGATCCCAGGTTTTTTGCTTTAAACTGGATTATATGAGTCCGCAGTGCCAGATAATCTGGGATAAACAGAAAACCTGGGATGAGATCCAGGGATAAAGGCCCTGTTTGGAAGGGTCCTCATATAATTCAATTCAAAACAGATGATCTGGGATCAGGACCTGGGACATAGGGCAGTGTTGATCCAGCCTGAGTCTACACTGCCATACAATCCAGTTCAAAGCAGATAATCTGGATTTTATGTGGCTTTGTAGATGGGGCCTGAGTAGAATTCAGACCCGCTGACTTTGATTTAAGTGACATCAACTCACCTTTTTTTGGATGCAGTGTCAAGGGTGCATCAACACTGTGGAATTGGTGCAGTTTGACACCACTTTGACTGCTATGGTTCAGTGCTATGGAATCTTGGGATTTGTAGTTTGACAAGGCAGCAGTACTCTTGGGCAGAGAAAGCAAAACAACCTTGTGAAACTTTCCTCAGCAGATTTCACAGCATTGAGTCATGGCAGTCCAATGGATCCTGAATAGTATTCACTCCACAATGTGAATGCACCTTTGGAAACTCATGGAGGACCAGTCACTTGCAAATTGGCGCCACTTCAAATACTTTAGTATTGTTTGGGGATTTCTTCAGCATTGGTCTTGGACTGGTTTACGGATTCTTTGGATGGACATACACACCGTCATTCTGCTGGGGAATCCTTTTCTCATAGTATGCACGTATATACTCACATTTAGTTGAATTCAGTCTCTCTCTCTCTCTCTCTCTCTCTCTCTCTCTCTCTCTCTCTATATATATATATAGGTTCTCACCGAAATAAATTTCCAAATATTTTGCCTTTATGGTTCTCTGAGTCAAAACAGTTCCTGACCCCTGACATAAGGTTTTATTTTTAGTGTGGGTCTGAGTGATAGGGGGGGGGGGGGCGTACTTCCAAAGTGTGGCCTAGGGTGCCAACAGGTGTTAATCCGGGCCTGAATGAGGACAAACTTGTCCTCCATCCGAGGCTTGCTCTAGTTGTGGGAAAATCTTCTCTGATCTATGAAAAACCTGAGCTGATCTGCGGCGGGGGCAGGGGGGGAGGCAGCAAAAACTGGGGATGAATGTGTGCAAATTGGCAGATAAAGCCAGAGAAAGACAGTGGTGTTCTTCCTGAATCTGGGGACTGGAGCACATTAGAGAAGCTCGAACTGATCTTGGATGTACTTTAGAGTCACCTATAGCTGAAAAGTGATGTAAAGACACACAGCGATGATTACAACGACAACAACAACAAAGGTTGGAGCTATATACCCATTTATATTTTATTGAACTGAAGTTCTCTGCAGCCTTCACAAACAGCCAAGAGTAAGAAATGTTGGGAGTTGCAACTCAAAAACATTTGAAAGGACACATGCTTACCACCACTGACCTAAAGAAAACATAGGTTGCCTAGTTTGTGGTCTATACATTTCATGCTTTTCCAGCTTTGTGTGTTTGTGGAATATCTTATAGTCTTCACCAGATGCTTGGCTTAGTGGATCATCAGTTGAACAGCCTACTATATATTTTCCATGAGTTGTCACTATATTAAAAATCCTGGAACTTTTAAAGCAGACACCCTCAAACTGCGGCCCTCCAGCTCTTTGGGCCTCCAACTCCCAGAATTCCTGACCATTGAACAAGCTGCCCAGGGCTGCCAGTACTTGGAGGCCCAACAGCTGAAGGGTCACAGTTTGAGGATGCCTATTCTAAAAGGATACTCAAATACTCCGAATAAATCAAATTAATATTTTCTTTCCTTGTGCCTTTGATGCTTTTCCTTCATCCTGGAATGCTCTGTGGATTCTTCTACTGGGCAGGCAATGGCAAGTACGCAGCTGACACTTCATTAAGAGAAACTAAATTGAGAGAATAGCTGGTACTTCATAAAATCAGAGAAACGCAATTACCTCTTAAGTGTTGATTTATAATGACAACAGACTTCCCAGCCCTTGTCTGCACTACACGTGAGGCTCCAGTATGCTTTGTCCTTGTCAGACTTTACATTTGACTTCAGATGTCTTCCAAGCCAATCCCTGATCTCATTTTTCTGGTCTTCTGTGCATTCCATGTTTCTGAGCCGGCAACCGGCAGATGAATATGGGACAACTTCCTTGGTTCTGTTGCTCACAGGCTGAAGAGCACAGCGTCCCCCAGGGAGCCAGGCGGAATCAATTAAAATAGTTTGCATTTTTGTTTAGCTCCTTTGTTGCTTTGGCAAGAAGAACAACTTAGCCTAAGATATTTCCATTTCTTCTGGGACTGGGGCAGCGTGCTCTCTTATGAAGATTTCCTGCCCAAACTGCAAAAAATCTGTTGTGTAATTCTTATACTTTTTTGTTTTGTTAGATTATTTTCTTCATCAGGTTTGCGTACTTCATTTTTAAAGGTCAGGCTGCACATAAACTTACATCTTTTGTTTAGATACTAACATTTTTTCCCCAAAGAAGTGAACATACTATTCATATAGACCAACTTTCATTTCTCTGTTTCCTTCCAGTTAAATAAGACAGCCTCATTTAAAAGATGAACCAGTATTCAAACATGGTTTGCTTTACTAAGGAGCATTTTGCTATATGCTAATGTATAAAGACAGAGTAATTTTCTTTCTTTTTTTTTGCTTTTTTAATTATTATAAACAACTATACATAACCACAATTACCATGCCTTTTGTCCTTTTTCATTCCCTTCTCCCTCCCCCCTCCCACCCCTCCCTCTTCCCTGTTGACAATGAAGTCTTTTTTTTCCATTACATGAGCCTTCTTTCGATTCTTTCAATTTTTTTCTTTCAGCTTTCATCATCTGGTTTAACGACCTGTAACCATATTTTAAATGGAGCCCAAATTTCTTTAATTTTCTTCTGTTTGTCTGACCATGTCCTTTTGCTTCTTATGATGTCCATAATATCTAGTTGTATTTGGTCCCACACATATTCATACCATTTTTCAAGTGTCCATTTCTTTTTTTCTTTCCAACCCCAAGCTATTACTGCAAGTGCTGCTCTAAACATCATCATCATTAATTCCTGGTCTTGGTCCTTAACTCTTCTATCACCATATATTCCTATTAACAAAATTTGCATATTTATATCAAATTTTATTTTAGTATGTAATTCTACCTGGTCTAGAATTTGACTCCAGAATTTTTGTATCTCTTCACATTCCCACTATAGATGTGAATACCATGCTTCCCGACTTCCACAATGCCAGCATATATATATTCCACTTTTTGTCCTGAAAGAGCGTCCTTTCTAGGATGGATTGCATCAGACCTGAAAGTTTGTGATGGTTTAAAACTGCAAATAGCTTTGTCAGACAGTCTTCTCCAGTCTGCAAAACAAGGAGCTATTGTTGAACTGGAGGTAGCAGAGAAGAAAAGGACCTCCATTAAGTTAATTGAAGGGAGGCAACATTTTCCTTTGCAGAGAGGCCTGGGAGAAAATTGTGCTCACCTCTCGATGGAATGGTTTCCCAAGTATCTTGAGAGACATACTTCTTACTCAGTGGCTGTCATATTATATTTGGAGTTAGTAACTGCTACAGCAAATCTTAGAAGCCAAGATAACTAAACTATTGTATTTTAGACGTACAGTAGAGTCTCGCTTATCCAACCTTCAGTCATCCAACGTTCTGTATTATCCAATGAAGTCTACCTTCCACCTGGATCCACGGCTGTTTCAACACATTGCGATGTTTTGGTGCTAAATTCGTAAATACAGTAATTACTACATGACATTACTGTGTAATGAACTGCTTTTTCTGTCAATTTGTTGTAAAACATGATGTTTTGGTACTTAATTTGTAAAATTGTAAATGTAATTTGACATTTAATAGGGTTTTCCTTAATTCCTCCTTATTATCCAACATTTTCGCTTATCCAACGTTCTGCCAGCTTGTTTATGTTGGATGTGAGACTCTACTGTATCATGAGAAGACATGACTCACTACAAAAAGCAACAATGTTTGGGAAGATAGAAGGCAGTAGGAGAAGAGGAAGACCGCATTACAGATAGACTCAACCAAGAAAGCCAGGGCTCTGAGTTTGCTAGACTGGATCAAGGCTGTTGATGACAGGACGATTTGGAAGTCTCCCATTCATGGAGTTGCCATAAACTGAAGTAGGCTTGACAGCCATTAACAACAACAACAAACCAAGAGACCAGGGGTGCTCACACTTTTTCAGCATGCGAGCTACTCTTAAAGCAACCAAGTCCAAAAGATCTACCTGCCCCCGCCGCCGTGCGCTCCTGCGCGCTCCTGCCGCCACGCACTCTTGCCACCATGCGTGCTCCTGCTGTTGTTTTCTGCCCGCGCAGCGCTTTTTCCACCTGCGAAGCATTGCAGGAAGGAGAAAGCACGAGGCGGGGCATCCAGAGGGAGCACTCCGCCCTGCCTGACCCGCCGGCAACTGGGGCTGCACAGCTGCTTCTGGACGAGAGAGAGGCAGGGCGCTCCCTCCAGAGGCTCCGCCTCGTGCTTCCTTCTTCCTGCAATGCCCCGCAGGCGAAAGAAGCACCACGAGAGTGGAAGCCAGCAGCAGGAGCGCGCATGTGCGTGCATGGCAGGAGCGCCCCATACGGCTGGTGAGGCCCGAAGATCACCTGGAAGAGGGCCGAAGATCTACTAGTAGCTCCTGAGCTACCTAATGAGCACCCCTGCATTAGACCAAGTCAAATGATACACTTCTACAAGTTATAGATACCCTGGCAAAGATCAGCTTGACATGGAATCTAGAATGGTAGGCCCCAATCCTGAGCTAAGATCCATTATTACATGCTCATTTCTGAGCAAGACTTCTTTTTGAGTAAGCATGGGTGGGAATGATAACATTTCCATGGGCGGGTTAGTGTTTCTGTTTTCCGCTCACAATCAGACTGAATGTAAGGTATTCATTATCCTAAAAACCCCTTCCACAGAAGCAGTAGAACCTCGTGCAAATAGAGTGAGCTCAATAAGATGTGCATTTGAGTAGATGTACAATGGGTTGCTACACTTTGTTTGTTAGTTAAATATTAGGCTTTATCCTTACAAATAATAGAATGATGTAGAGGAATGATAATATGCAATTATGACAATTAAAATTGCCATAATATATTTTAAAGTAGCAAATACAACAAATGAAAATGCCTCAAGAGCACTATTCTTGGTGAGAAGACCTTCTCCATAGCCATTTCCATAGGAAGCTAAGTTGGCCCCTTCTCTGCTTTCCTTCCACTGGTTGATGTAGAACCTTTCATTTGAGCAGGCATTTTGTAACTACCTGGCAGTGCAGAAAGTTCTTTCAATGGGATGCATGTGCTGTACTTCCACTGTTATTATTTTGAAATGATTATACAGTGTTATAGAGTACTGATGTTTAACATGGTAGTTTGTTTTTGAACCTTTTTATCATTGGGGTTTTATGCCTGGCAGGATGGGATATAAAGAAAATAAAACATGTAAGTAAAGTAGAAAATGTGCAAACTCAGTGCCAGTTGCTGTCTTTCCATGCATGTCTGAGTTTAATGACCCATTCACTTCCCAGATGTGCTCTGCTGGACAGTTGCTCACATTGCAGCAGAGGTAGGGCAGCACTATCCCACTTCATAATGTACACCGTTGTAATGTAGGCACAACAATGTGCACTCTCATGTGTGCAGCCATGTTTATGGTAAGATTTGTGGCATCTGCATTCTAGCCATTTTTCTGTTTGTTGCCTAGCCTATAGTTTCTCAGTAAATTATGGAGATGTCTGGATTTTGCAGCATTGTACAGAATAGCAACAGCATTCTGTCATGAGACTTGGGCAATAACAGTTAGTGACCTCCACATCTTTCTACTCCATGTTCGATGAAGACTTTGAAGGAACTCTCCAAGGCTGAGTCTACATTGCCATATAATGCAGATTCAGAATGCAGTTTAACTACATTGAACTGGATTATTTGAATCTACATCTACACTACCATATAATTCAGAATAAACTGCATTCTGAAACGGAATTATGTGGCAGCATATAGATTTTTCCTAAACAGGTTCAAAATTTGGAATGGATTTACTATCCCACTGGCATGGGAGCCCTTGACTCAGCTTTTGTAGGAGCTTTCACGTATCCCCAGATTTCATTTGTCTGTGTAGGTAAAGTAAAGATAAAGGTTGTCCTCTGAAATTAAGTCCAGTCATGTCTGACTCTGGGGATTGGGGCTTATCTCCATTTCTAAGCCGAAGAGCCAGCGTTGTCTGTAGACACATCCAAGGTCATGTGACTGGCATGACTGCATGGAGCGCCATTATCTTCCCGCTAGAGCGGTACCTATTGATCTACTCATGTTTGCATGTTTTTGAACTGCTAGGTTGGCAGAAGCTGGGGCTGACAGTGGAAGCTCACGCCACTCCCCGGATTCGAACCTACAACCTTTCAGTCAACAAGCTCAGCAGCTCAGCAATTTAACCCACTGCGTCACTGGGATAGGTAGTTAACATCCAGCAAAAATGAGTATCAACATTAACTTTTTGCCTCATTCTCCTTCATGCTGTATCAAATGTCTGTCACATTTAAAACAGCCATGCTCTATGGGAGATGAGATCTAAATTTTGTAGAAATGACACCTTTCCCAGTTCACAATATTCCAGCCACTTAGAGGTGGTGTCCCCCCTCCTTTTGAAATGAGGCTGCAACCAAATCTGAAGAATTCCTAGCCCTGGAAGTGAGCATAGGGAGACATTTCTCCCTTATCATATATATATATACACACACACACACACACACACACACACACACACGCATATGCATACACACATATATACACACATACACATGCCACCTTACTGTAACTGTTCTGTTCAGGAAGCCTCTTTACCTTTCCTCTATCATTCTCACCTTCTCCCATGTAATCTTAATATAGCAGCAAAATGGAGAGTGTGAGAGCTATATGTTCCTGGCAATAGTGTGGTTTCCAAACTTCCAAGCCAATGGAGCCACTGCAGCTCTTCCTTTGTTATTATTCTACAGCAGTGCTATAGTAGGCTCACAGAGGTCATCTACCTTTTTGATTTTATCATGGAAGAATCTTACTGAGAAACATTTCCAAGTTTAATATCTTGGCCTCACATTGGTACAAAACATGTTCTTACCACACTCCCATAGCTTATGCCTGAAGTAATTCCACAGTTCTTCATATAGCAGGAAAGAAATGTATTGCCATTTCTCGAAGCCACTCTCAGAAATCCATTGGTTTCAGCACATGGATCACACTTCAGTGCTGCAGAAGAATGCAGCCATGAAGTGTTAGATTTGGCAGATGTGCGTCCGAAGAAGGGTTTTAAAGAATAACGTAAGATTGGCTTGAAATATTGAAGCATGACATTTTATATTCCCTTAGTTACTGCTGTGGAGGCAAGAAATCAGGATTTGAAGAACATCTGTGTGGGAGTTTAAATGACTCTGAAAAAAGGGGGGGAATGGACAATGTGTCTAGGACCTGCCCACTTAATATTAAGGCTTTACAGTAAACTATTTATTTTGCAAGTGTCCAGTGTGTCCATTCAACCTATAAGAAAGTAAAAGGTACACATTTTGCCTTGTTTCTCCCCCACCCACCCCAACTGGGGAGAGAAAGGGGAAACTGCTTTCTTCTTCTTCTTAAGGCACTTCTAAACAATCAATCAAAAAACATTTGGATACTAGTCTAGCTCTTTCCCTTCATGGACAGGAAATTTGAATGAGAAAACAAGTGACAAATGTAAACTGAAGACAAAAATATCTATACTTCCCATAAACTTCCATTAAAGAGGTAGTCACAATTACTGTATATACTTGAGTATAAGCCTACCTTTTCAGCCCTTTTTTAAAAGGGAAAAAAACCTCGGGGCTTTTTCAGTCTGAAGAAGTGCTAAAGAAGAGCTTCTTTCAGCCCCACGCCTTCCTGCCAGGACCCTCACCTCTCTGCACACCAACCAAGGTCTCCTTCCTCTCCTCCTCTCTCGGTGCAGCGTGCATGCCTTCCTCTCCTCGCTTCTCACTGCAGAGCGCACCTTCCTCTCCTCTCCCAGTGGAGCATGCGCCTTCCCCTCCTCGCTCGGTGCAGCACGTGTCTTCCTCTCCTCCTCTCTCATCGCCAGTCTTTCCCACTTTTCCTTATTCATATACACACAGCATTTCCCCCCAAATATATAGTTAGAATAAACTATGGCGATTATTGGAAGGATACATAAGCACGTTTCCATTGAAGAAGGTTAGAATAATGATTTAATCAGAGTTGGACAGTCTTATCTTAAATTACAGTGACCTACTGATGTTTCAATTAATGTAATTTTATTGGTATCTATTTTTATTTTCAATTTTAACAGTAGCTGCTGCATTTCTCACCCTTGGCTTATACCTGAGTCAATAAGTTTTCCCAGTTTTTAATTGCAAAATTACATGCCTTGGCTTATATTCAGGTTGGTTATACTCAAATATATACATTTTTTAAAACTTGAAGCATCCAATAAATATCAACTGGTTTGTTTTTTCTCCCCTTGGATCTTTGCTTTAGGTCTAAAAAACCTCTGCTCCTCTCTCCTCCCAACTTTTTAACATGGTTAAAAACCACCTGAAATTATGAAAGGTTTACCACTATGTTTGCAAATGTGGAATGTTTTTTTTAAAATCGCTATTACATGGAGAAGGCACATGGTAACATACTCTGCTTTGACAAATCCTTGACACATACAGTTTTGGCTCTCTTCTAATGGGCCATGGGTTATTCATAGTATCGCTGATACAGTGACTCTTACTGAGCAGGAAGAAAGAGAGATTGCAAAGTGTGGGGTTTGTGAGTGTGTGCGTGCCTGCATGCATTCCTGATTTGGAGCCAACGAGGGGTCTGTGCCACCAGGGACACTTGAACGTACATAGTGCTCTCACTCTTTTTTGTTCTTTTTGTGCTTGTGCTCTACAAATAGTGCTGACAGACTGGCAGTACATTCGCTGATATTTCTTCTTGATTGATGCTTTTCAATAACCTGTCTTTGTCAACCTTTTGCTGTAGTTCGTATAAAATTACACATCTGCCATATTTTATAGAAAAGAGCAGACGGGCTTTCTCTGGAAATTAATAGGATAGTTAAAATGCCATCCGTTATGGCTGATGAAATTCTGAACAAAAGTATGTTTAAAAGAAGTAGGTCTGGCAACAGAATTTGGGCTGAATTCTTCTCTTTTATAAACAACATGTTTATTCAGACTTTTGAAATACCAAATGCAGCAAATCAAGTCAGAGTGTGAGTTAGAGTGTAAACAAATTAAACAAGATTTGCCATGGGCATGGGAGCATGTGGTCCGTTGCCACTTTCAGTCCAACCATGAAAATATATGCCCTCCCCCCAATAACTCAGAGCCATTGGTGCACAGCATTGCTGAGCATGTCCATCATGGACAAAGTATTTAAAATGTGACCTGATGCAGAACAGAGCAGAATTATTATTTCCTTCAAACTGAGTGAAACTTTGAAACTTTCTATTAACTTCGAGAACATGGCCATATAAGCCTGAAAAACCTACAACAACCCATTTGCATTAACTTTCTGAGTTGCCACATAACACAATTGGCTCATATTCACTTGTGATCTGTGAAGCCCTTCCTGACCTTTAGAAATAAAAAAAACTTGGCTATGGGACCACGCTTTAGGAGAACAGTCAGTGCAATACGC